>VXAX01003791.1:1068108-1081021 GCA_013399835.1 Leptocoma aspasia
TGCGGGCGGGCGGCGCTCCCGGCCGCGCTCCCCGGGCCGGCGGCGGCTCAGCGCGGGCACCTCTTGCCCTCTGCCGGCAGAGCCGGCCCTAGCAGGGACAGCCGGGGCCTCTCTCGCAGCCAGGAACCTGTCCCCTGCCAGGGCAGGGCGAAAGAGCGCCGGGTGGAGGTACGGGAGGATGCGGCTGCCGGCGGGCGTAGAGATGAGGAATCCTATCGCCAGAAGAGGGAGAGCAGTGCGGGTACACCGGGGGTCACAGCAGCATCTACCCCCAGCCACATCCTGCACACGGGAGTTAACATCCATATTCAGCCATCACCTTCTGAAACAGCCATGTAAAGGTGTTACATGTCAGGATTTATAAACGGTACATAAAAAGTCAAGCAGCACCTATCAGATCTGAGTTATCAGGTGCCTAGAGATAAGGTATGGCAAATATTAGGAATTTGCTTTAGATCCCAAGCATGAGAAACCATTAGTTACGTCTTGTCACAGCATAATGTGTGCATGGGAGAGGAGAGCTGACATTGGACAAGGCCAAAAATCCCTGGAAATGTAGCATCACTGTAGCAGGACAGAACATACAGATCAAGTGACATTTCCTACAGAAAGCTATAGTTTGGATATAGGACATGTAGCAAAAGAGTCATGTTTGCCAGTGAAACCACAGCCTCTTTTGAATAAGAGCTTATTGCCTAAGCGAAGTCTCAGGCTTATTCTTGCACATGCAAGACAGACTGTCCATGAGTCTGAACACAAACACCAGTTCCTTGGAGAAGGATCTTAACCCTTGGAAGACTTACAGCCAGCAGTCAAGCTCTGGGTGCTCTGCGGGGTCTGAGGGCTATGTGAGACTGTTCCACACTCTTGCAAATCTATTGTCAGCAGCCCCTTCACAACAGCAGCTCTAAAAGCTTTTGATGCAGATAAAGAAACTCTCCAGAGATACATTACTTCATATTAGTCAATATTTATTGCTCAAGCTCTGTTTTCTGAGTCACATATTTCAGAGCCAAATGCCAGAGACAAGGCAGCCAATTCAAGTGAGGGAAGCATATACACATTGTAACAGACTGGAGTCTCAGCTACTCAAATAGGCAGCACTCTGCCAGATTACACCAAACTCCAGTTCTGACAGACATTTGTAAATACAGTAGAAAAAACTGAAGGCAGAGCTAGATCTCAGAGCAAGGACCAGCAGTTTCAAGAAGATGGATATGTATCTTAATAAGATTTTAATAGTTCAGCCCCACAAAGCTGCTGTTTGAAATAGAAGGCAGCAGGATACCTAAGCACAGATGTGCAATTAGAATAAAACCTTAATTCTCATTTTACCATGAAAAGGAGAAGGGAAAAAAGGTATTTGTGAGAGGGGACATGAAGAGCTAAGTCAATAAAGGCTGTGGACCCACTTAAATTCTAGCAGCATGTGATGGTGTGCTCCAAAGGGAGAGTGAACATTTCCCTGCCCTGGCTCTAGGGAAGGAACAGTAAGTACATCAGAGACAGCTTGTAATTCTGATAACTCTGAGTCAGAATAATTGTAAAAAGGACAAATAACAGGGCAAGGGGAACTGCAGTGAGCTTTGACAAATCTGTAAGAAGCTGAAGGCATTTAATATCCGGGATGCCAGGCAGGGCAGCATCTGAAGACCCAAGCCCACCACATCTGATGGGTTTAATCAAGGAGGGTGAAGGTAGTGATACCCTCAGCTTTCTGATAGCCCTCCTTGAGGGACTCCCACCCTCGTGACAAGGACTGCAGATGGGATCACCCATCCCTATCACCTGCAGCCTGGCGCTGAAGCACCCAAGGAACAGGTCTGAGCACCCTCTGACTGAGAGGATAATCTCAGGCAGAGGAGGAGGATACACAGCTTGTTGCCAGTAACACCTCAAGAAGCCACAAGGGTTCACCTGTAGGAGCACTGTGAGATCAAAGGCAGATCAGGCAGAGAAAAGAATGGGTGGAGAGAGAGAGCAGTGTTGGCAGAAAATGATACCAAGTGCAAGAGAAATTCAGATTCTTCACAGTCCAGGCCTCGGAGGCAGCAAGAAGGGAAGGGTGATGAGTTCAGAGAGCTGAGAGTCCTGGCAGGGGGGGAGAAGTGTGGCCCCTATGTTTTCATAACCACGAGTGCAAGACATTAAAGTTACACAGGACTCAAACAAAATTAAGAAGCCTCAGAGAGAGAAAGCAGTCCTGATTGAGCAGTCCTCAAAGCACCTTTTGTAATGAAGAGTATTATATAGCAGAGTAGGATATTAAACCAAGGTCTTCTCCACAGGTTGCAAGGCAGTAGTGAAACATGAGAGTTAAACACGCTGGAGGTGGGGAGCAGGAGAGTGCTGCTCAGAGCCCCAGAGCCAGAGCTGCTGGGCAGCCACCCCCAAGCCTTGCCCCCAGCCCCTAGATTCACAACTCTGCACTGCAGAACAGAACTGATTCTGCCTCCACCAGGCTGCCATCCTCTTCCTCTGCCCTACCTCCAACATGCTGCTCTTCTACTTTTGTGTGTTCAATAGTTACATGCTTATGGAGGAATATTTTCCTTCACTTTGACAGAAATAAGTTAAAAAAGGAGGTAGTGAGTGTTGCCATGTGAGACCCAGAGGGAGCTTCAGAGATGGAGTTCCAATGTACCAAAAGTAATGAAGATATTAAATTATGGCCTTCAGCAAATACACCAGTCTGCCATAGACTGTGAACAGGCTGGCCAACTGCTTTGTCTTCTTTGTTGCCTTTGATGCTCATGGCAGCGCCGTGCTGCCTGTGGCTGCTGCAGCCCTGTCTGGAACATCCCCCTCTCCCAGCAGCCCATCTATGACCACCTTCTTTTTAAATCAATTCAATAATAACCTAGTTTTCACTTTCATCTTCACTATCGAGTCCTAATGAAACAAAATTCCATCAATCTCTCTAAAGACACATTCAGACTGATATTAAGTGTACCTCTTTAGGTCTCCACGGAGAGCCTGGCAGTAAGGTTGATAAAGCAAAGAATGTCCTTTTCCCTCCTAAGGGCAGATTTTAAGCTCATCTTGTTCTAACCATAGGAGTAACATAAGGGCTGATATTAGGAGCCCAATTTAGGGAAACTGCTGCTGAACATTTAGCAACTGAATGGCTATTAGCATGATAGAAATCAGACACAACAATCTGCATTAATTAGTATCCCTGTTGTTAACACTAGATACATGCATTTCTAAATAAATACATGCAATATTCATCTGGATTGCATTCCCATGAATAAAGCTGGACTCAAGCTCTGTGCCAAAGGAAGGAGGACCCTGTGAGTTGCTGTTTTCAGTGCAGGGCTGGCAGAGGGGGACACTGGCAGGAGCTCTGCCCCTGTGCTGTGTCCAGCCAGGACCATTTCATTTAGCCAAATCTGTTTGCCTTTCCCAAAACCCTCAGGTTAAAACAACATCGGCTAATTCACGACACAAATGCCAACTGAAACACGTCTATTTCCAGTAGCAGGAGGTAACACTTGATTCAGTTCTGAGGCAGCTGGCACAGGGTTTTTCTGCCTCTCCATTGGCACCTCTGCCTGTCCAAATGGTGAGGAGCTGAGAATAACTACCCACGAGCTTTGTTGGGCTGCTGGGCACCCATGTACATCTCTGCTCTTCACATATGGTCAGAACCAACGTTGCTCAAGATCATCCCTACTGACATGCTCTTCAAGCCTCTCCCCAAAATCCTGAACTTCCTCTACCCCTGTCACTCACACTTTTTTTTGCTATATTTACACCTGAAGCTAAAAAGTAGCAACAGCAAGAAGAACTGAGCTGTTGAAAAAAGTGAAGTGGAGAGAAAACTGGCCAAAATGGAGAGGAGTCCAAAAAGCTAGCAGGGAAGAAGGATGAAGAAGGAGCCACCCCAAGTGAAAAGCAGTGAGTGGATCAGAGCACAAACCCCACAGTGAGAAAAGCTGGTCCTGGCACTCTGCTGAGGGAACAAGAGGTGACGTGCCAGGAAAAAGAGATGTGGTAATGAAGGCTAAGGACATAGTGACTGACAGGCACCGGCACTGACGTGTGAAAAATTGTCCTCGCTGTCCCCTCTACTGGTTTGCAACTTGACAAACCTAGGAGCCCAGCTGGCACTGAGGAGGTGCCTGGAACATCTGGGGACAAGGAGTTAGGTACAGGGAGAGCACAGAGATGAGGTGCACCTGAAATTTGAGGAGCAGATATTTGGCAGGAGGACAGAAGCATTCAGGGACACTGCGTAGGACAGTGCTGTCAGGATCCCTGTCTCAGCTGAGAGGGCCCCTCTACATCCATCTTGGCAAATCTGGAACAGTGTTCATACTTTCATTCCTAAAATCTTGTACCATGCTTCAGAAACAGATCATTATTTCCAGCATGCCAAGCTCAGAATTTTTCACTGTGCCCAGAAAACAAGTCTCCCCACGGCCTACTCCATCCCTGACAGTCCTGCAGGAGCACTTGGGTGAGGAATATCTCACTGTGGCTGACTGAGTTTTTCCTTTCTGATTTCAGTGACATAATTAGGAAAGCACAAATGACGAGGCTTTTTGAGAAGGCATGCTCCTTCCCTCTTTGCTGGCACATCTGTAGCAATCCTTCTCACTACATTTGTGTCAGAGATTTACTTCATTTGTGTTGAAAGAAGGGGTTGTCAGAAATCTGAAAATGGAAACTGAGCCAGGGTCCTACCTTAATCCTTAAAACTACACAGCTGCCTCAGACTCCCTCACACAGATTGCTTAAAAATGTGGTGGTATGCAATGATTTACCACCATCAACCAGCAGGGTCTGGCAGATAGTGTGTCAGGAGATACCTTCAGCTTATAAAACATGCTTCTTCTAGAATGTCCCTAAAGCCCAGCATTAAAAACAGTCAGCAAAAATTATTAATTCTCATGATATTTGATTAAAAGACCTGCATTTTCTCAACTGTGGTACAGGTGATGATCCTAAATAAAAATGCACATGCCAATTCTGAAGCAAGAGAAATAAATGTTAATTGATCCTCTATAAATTGGGAAACACGTAATTCTGTCACCGGCCCCCATGGCTCTTATCATGATATTAAACTTCACTGGACCATTACCAAAAACAATCCTACAGCTGATTCAGAAAGCACCATAACTCATTCACAAGCTTCTTATTTCCTCTAGACTCAATGATTAAGAGTGGGATCCTTCAGGGGGATTTAATGGTGCTAAGTTCCCATTTGCCACAGACACACTCACATAAAAGCCGTGCAGCACCTACAGCCAGAATGAGTTGGTGAATTTGCACACCCAGCAGTAAACACCCATTCAAGTGTCCCCACTGGAAAACATCACACTTACTTCAGCAGATGGTTTTCCCTCAGCAGGAGGCAGTGTCCTGTGGACAGTGCTCCACTGCAGGGGTCCAGCTGAGCTCCATGCAAAACAGCTTCTCTTCACCTGGCTTTCTCTTGAACAGTGCCCTTACAGAAAATCTTTAGGAAATAGTAAGCACATCCCTGTAGAAATCATCAGAGACTATCCTGTTTGACCCTTTAAGAATAGATGAAAGGAACAGAAATGAACCATATTTCTCAATCGATCTGCAGAAATAATTATATTATTTCCTACCCCTACCCCACGCTAGACTCTTTCTCCAGTACATAAAATAATGTGTGAGACTTGTTCAGCATCCAAAATTGAAGTCATCAAGTTCTACAGATGTTGAAAGTTCATCTACAGTCATCCAGAAATGACAAGGAAAGAGCTGCAGGCAGCTATAAAGTATCATGGCATACATAATCACATCAGAACCAAAGAAAAATAAAAGTAACAGTTGACTACAAAAAAAAAAAACAAAAAAAACAAAACAACATAGTGCAGTCAGAGCTGCTTATTCCTTGTCCTACTTGCCAAGGACGCAGAAAAACTTATGCTTCTTGCAACAACCCTTTATATATTTGAAGATTTGAATATTGCACGTTCCCCTCTTTCACCCATAGGCTGCCCCAGGCTAAGCTAGCCCCGTTTTTTCAGCCCTCACTGTCACATCATGTTTTGGAGATCACTGTCCTTGTTCTCATCCAAATTCCTTCCAAAGTGCAGTCTACAAATACAGACTTCACCCTACACCTCAGACCCTCCTTGCCTGATTTTGCAGACTGGAACATAGCACATACCTCTGAATTTGCTGCTTTCCTGCAACAGCAACACCCTGAGACATAAACTGAACTGATCTCCAAAAGGAAGAAATTAATCTCCTTGTTGCAAATTTTAAGGCTACTCCAGAGGATATTCCTGAAGAGTTGTCTAGCTAAGACAGAACAAATTTCAGTGTAGGAAGTAACTGCTGGCTAGGGAGTTTGGCAAAGCTGGCATCAGCCAAGGTGTGTCTGGCAGATACACCCCCAGTACCACACTCAGTGAGACCCAGATGGGCTCTCAGACCCCTCCCAAAGTGCTGCTCCCCAGCTGTGTTCCTGCAGTGGGCTCTCCTCTGTGCACAGTTGTTCTTTTCACCAAGGAGTTTCACCCCATGTTTTTTCAGAAAAAAATACTTTTCACTTTCTGTACACTCCTACCTGTGAAAGAAGAGATCACATTGTCACCAATATCACCTCTTAGTGCTTTTTCTTTCCTCGGTCCATGCTGGAACAACTTCTTTTGGCATTCTTGGGACTCATATTTTAATTATTAGTTAAAGGAATTGCCAGTTCTTCTTAACTCTCTTTTCCTTCAGGCTTCCTCCCTGAAATTACCCTCTAATTCTGATTTTACTCCAGACTTTTGTCTATAGTTTGCTCTTCTCTCACTTTGTGTTCCTGAACGGTAAATACATTACCTTTTATCTTCCTAGTCAACCTGTTTTGTTTTTACTGGTTAGACTCAAACTTAGAATTTACCTTTTAAAATTACTTTTTATATATATAAAGAAGGTGAAAAAATTTTCCTTCTCATTCATATAGGTAGGAATAGGCACATATATTTATGAAACACATTATGGCAACAAGTGCTGGAATTTCTCGCCAGGCTGCATCCCACTCACCCTTTCCCAGCAGATGTGCAGAGGATTATAGCCCTCAGTGAAGTGACTGCCTGCCACGCTCTTAATGGCACTGCTGGATGCTGGAAGGCAGCCTGGTCCACCTGATTTTCCTACTACAGAAGCCTGCAGGAACATGTGCAGCCATAGTGCTTCTTCTTTCCCTGTCATCCTCACTGGCAGAGCCAGTAACTCCTGTGAAAGTCTTCACCTCCTCTTTGGTGCAGCAGCCACAGATCACACAGCCACTGAGCTGTTTCCTTCTGCACTGATGGTGTTCAGTCCCCACTTCATGTTTGGGCAAGGATCTAGCCAATCTTTCCTGCTAAGGAACAGGTTCCAACTTCCCTTCGCAGCATTCCCTCTCTCATTAGCAATGCTGCTGCAAACCCTCAGCTTCCCAGCTTTTGCATTTTCAGCATCCACTGTATCTGGGCCTGTGGAATGATGATCCTTTCTTTATCTGACTTTTCCTCACCCAGCTCTTGCAGTCTGCTTCCACAGAAGTTTCCCCAGAACTATTCTCCACACTGGAGGATGTTGGTCTCCTCGCTCTCACCAGGAGAAAATTGTGGAGTTCAGTCCTTGGTAACCCAGCCCAGGATCCAGGCTGAAACACAGCGTGTGTTTGTGGTGACCATGTGGGCCTGGCCCTCAGAGACTCAGGTCAGGGCAGGTCTGGGCTCTGCAGCACTGTGTTCCACCATCCCTGCCTCTCAGGCTGTGTCCAGCCCACCTGTTAGCCATGTGAAATTCTCCCTTGTTACCCTATTCACTCACAGATGCTGGGGCTGGGGGTTCACAGGCTCTCTCCCAGCCCAGCTGCCTCCTGCTTTCTTATTAGGTTGCAAAAAGAGGGCAGAGATGCTACTTGTCATTAAATTGATGTAGCTGGGGAAGCTGCAGCAGATGGCTCTGGCTGGAGGGATTATGTGGCTGTGTTGGGATTCCCCATAAATTCGTCTCAGTCAGAACCAGTTTTCTCATAATCTGAAAAGGCTAAATGAGAAAGTCTCCTAAAGCAGCTGAGGAGTAGGAGCACCATTAGAGCCACAACAAATCCCCTTCATTAGCTTCTGAACAAGGGTATTGCTTCTGGCTGCCAGTGCAGCTTGTTTCAGAACAGCAGAAACAAGGCTGGCTGCTCCAATTCTAGACATCAGCTCTTTTCACTACAAGATTACCTTGTCAGAAGGAGAGCCAAGATTCACCTAGGTGAGCTAGTGTCTCCTTTAAGTAGGCACCTGCATTGTGTAAGGGAAGCCCAACATTTGAGAGACTTGTTTTTTCCTCAGTGTGCATTTGTACCATTGGCTTTGTTAGCTGTTAGTATGTGTGTTAAGCATTAAAACTCCTAATATTCAAAAGGAATCCAGTAAAAGTTTTCAGTTGTGTTATTTTAGCTATTTTTCTCACCATTTATCTTCAATATCTCTGAAAATATAATGAGGTTGGCTCTTTCTGTGTTAAACATTATGAAAGAGATGGTAACTATGTCCCCCTACTTTTTTACAGCCTATTCTCCAGACAGGTTATTTTTTAACCTACTGCAGGTCACCAAGTTTCTCCAGTCTCAGAAGGACTGGGTTAAGATCAAGGTTATAACTCAAGTTTGTGTCTCCTCTCAACGTTGAAAGAAGTGTTCCTATGTATTTAAGTCAAGAGATTTCTGCAAGCCTACATATTTTTGACATCTCCAGAAACACAGGGGTTTGGATTTTTTGGGTTTTTTTTAACTTGTAACACTTTGAAGTGGGCATCTGCACCATGGTACCTCAACTACAGGACCTGGGGAAGGCTGAGCTCTCAGAGGCAGAGGCTGCTGGGGAGTGGGGGTGTGATAATAAAGAGAAGCAAGCTTGTAGAGGTGTCACTGATGGGTAACTTAGATAAAGCACTGTAGGCATGGGGGGATAACCATGCCTAGATTAGAAAATCTATCCCAATATTCATTACTTAGATGCATGCAAACGTTAGAGGGAATTTTAGACAAACTAATTTACCTAATATACTAAATTTTTGCAGATAGGGGTTCAAACTGATTAATAATCAAGCTGAGATACCCAGGTTCCTCTTTCTTTTCTCAGTATTTTTAGTGGCTGTCATTGCATCTTGTTTTAAAACATACTGGCTGTGCAGTGTGAGGGTTATTTCCTAGTTTCTGAAATGCTCTAAATTCTTTTTAGGACTGAGAAGCAATTACTTCCTATCCTCAACTAATATTATGAAGGCCATTCCCATAATTTCTCCCAAATCTAGGCGAGTTTCCACTCAGCCTGAGCACTGATCAACTCTTGGCAGAACCCAAACCCACAGAAGACATTGTGACACTTTCAGCTGCAGGACTACATTTGACCCATGAATGAGCAAGTACGGGACAGGATCTCCACCCAGGTCATTCCCAGGGAAATGTATTCTTGATTCGAGATATGGGTTTGTGGTACAGAGGAGGCATTTTGGCTGAGAAACCAGCCTGTGTCCAAGCATATTTGGGAAGTCAAATATACAGGAGCCAAGTCTCAGTTCTCACATTAAAATCAATCAGTTAGGTTCTTAATCATCTCGTTGCAATATTCTGTTTATGCTGCCAAGCTGGGCTGGTCAACAGAATTTGTTTTGTCTCCAGTATACCCCAGGATGAGCATAACAGGCTAGAAAATCCCACATTTTGTGAGAGCTGCCAGGGCCTCTTCCTCTGTGAAAACAGAAAGATGACAAATCAGGGCAGAGAGGAGAGAAAAGAGAATGGGAAATCACAGCATTCCCAGTCGCTTGTCTGAATTGTCTGCCTCCCAAATTGCAAAAGCCAGAAATAAAATGAACTGATGCAGCCCTATAAGAAGCAAGGGACACTTAGGCAGAAATGCAGAGGAGAGCTGGTGTCATGGAGCAACAAGCTGTACTAAAAGAGAAAACGCATCCAGGAAAACAAAGCTGACTGGCAAGGTCCAAGGGGATTTTCTCACTTTGCACCAGTATGAATATTAATCCAAAACACTTTCAAAAGCACATATTAACCTTCCTTCAAGAAACAAGGAATCCCCACATAACTGCTCTCCTCCATGAATAGAAGCACTTTGTGAAAATGTCTCTGGGAGTCACAGCCTGCAGTCCCCCTCTCTCACCAGCTGTGCACTGGGAATGCACCTCCAGCAAGTGCCAGCAGGAGCCAGGGCCTCCCCAGCACAGGCTGAGCACTGCCACACTCTGCTTACAAGTTCTAGGTTCTAAGCACCTAAGAATTCAAGTTCTCAATGCACAGTATGTTTTTGGCAGAGGCCTTTTGTCAAGACATAGCCTTAGTAAATGATCAAAAACTATTCCTCTGCCTCTAGATACCCTGAACCCCCTGGTATATTCTCTCATGGTCAGAAACTATTAGCTTCACATCACAGGTTTTTGGCATGGCACCTCTGTAAAGAAACAGGTTGCAGCTGTACCCAAGCATTTGGCTTAGTTCAGCACAGCAGGAGATGCTGGAAGCAGGGGGTTAAATGTGTTGGAATAACCACAGCCCTTCAACTTCCCCTTGCAGCCAAACTCAGAACCTGCCAAGTGCTGCGTTCCAATAAAATGCAACTCACACAATCTGTAAGTGCAATAAAATAGCTGTTAACAATTCTGTAACTCTCCCTCTTTTAGCTTGTAAAATCCTGAAGGTCAGCTGGAAGTCAAGCTACATTTTTTTGGAAAGAGGGCAGGCCAATCCCGGGTGACCAGTTCCTGTCCTTTTGCCTCCTCCTCTGGGGTTTCTGAAGGGCAAGCACTGTGTCTGGAGGGGTCTTCTGCCTTATTCCCACCACAGGGGAGCAAACAGAGCACAGGGGCTCTGTGTGGCCAAAGGGGAGCAGGTACCAAAGGACCTTGCCCAATCCAGGGCAGCTCAGCTCTGCCTTTCATCAGCAGTGACACTGAGTGAACATCTCAGTTTGGTCATCTGGGGGAAACAAGTTGGTGTTTCCCCTTCTCTGGTCTTGACACTGCAGACGCTCAGGACCATGGAGTGAAAAGAGGAGCAATTTCAAACCCTGTCCCTCTAGGAATGAGCAAGTCTTAAAATCACCTGGTGACCTCCAGGTTGGCTGAGGTTTGGGGTTAGGTATGCACACCCAAACACGGTGCTCCTGCAGTCATGTGTGTTGAAATTTAGGGTCACCCATCAAGGGACTGAAGCAGCTCTGCCACATATGAGAGCAGGGAAGGAGGATGGGTGCAGAGAGGAAGAACAAGGGTAATGGAGGCAGAAAAAAATCATCACCACTCCCCATCATCACAAGACACTTCATTTCTAGTTTGGCAAATCAAGTGAATTTACTTGTCATCTCCAGGGTCAAAAGCCTTCTCATTTAATCACTGAGATTTGGAGGGACAGAATGTGCCAACACTAAGAGTAAAAACAACCAGTATGAAAGCAATGTTTTCCCCAGTAATTTCCCTGTTGTGTTCCCAAGTATATAAAATTCTTGAAAGAAAGATCATCCAGAAAGGCCAGACAGAGGGCTGAGCCACACTGCTGGAGCAGCCCTGGTGAAAGCTGCAGTCGTTGCAAAATGGCCTAATCCACTTCAGTTAATTACCAGTTGAGAGAGCAAAGCATTCATGGCTGGATCCTTTTATTGTTTTAGCAAATGCTATGTTATTATAGTTATATTTTACATTAAAACTCTGATTATTGCAGCTAAGAAAGGAGGGACTCAAAGGGGAAAAACAAAGAAGTGCACTAACCAGCAAAACCAGTTTAAACACAGGCTTTGAAATTAAGCATTTTTTCCAGGATGACATAGGAATACTCAAAACCCTGCTCTTCTTAACAGGTTTTTGCTCACCATTACATTATAGTAGCTGAGGCCAGGGCCTTCAGGGGCAGATTTGGATGAGCACTGTGGGGGAGGAGGGAAGGTGAGGCTGAACACCCTCAGCCGGCTGAGCATTGCCCTCCCCTCCAGGTGCTGCAAGCCCATGTGAACAGAGGACATCCTAAGGTTTAGAAAGATCTGCAGCACTCACACAGACCAAGTCCCAATCTTTTTTTTTTTTCTTTTAGGAAGTGCCCTTTAGAAATTCCATTTGCCATAGCACCTTTGGCAGAAGGATACAACGTCAGCTTAGGTAACAGCAAGATGCACCAAAATAATGATGAAACACATTCAGTTTTTCACCCAGCCTTGTGTCTTCAGTCTATCTTTAATCAGGGAAAAATCTGGGTCCCTTGGGGGTTTGATTACAGAAAACCAGCTTGTAGCACTGGAAGAAGACAGAACCTTTCCAGAGGGAGCTGGTGGGGTTTGTGCCTGCTGAGGTACTACAAAAGTTCAAATTGGCCTCGAATCGAGCTCTGCTCTGCAGTCTCTTCTGGGAAACACCATGGAGATACGGTTAAGGTGTGGGTGGTCAAGAGCTGGGGAAGCAGCACATGAGTACAGAAAACAGCTCCGGGATGTGTCACACAAGGCTGGCATCCCGTCACCTTCATCCGCCAGTGTGTGCCTCCCCTCCACACTGCTGCTGCCACCACTTTGGGGAAAACCTCTGGATGAGGCGAATTTTGATCCCCGCAGCCCGATCTCACCGTGCTGGGGCCGTGGGGGGCGGAGGGAGGTGGGGGCAGCGGGGGCGATGGAGGCGGTGGAGGGCGGTGGATGCAGAGGGAAGTGATGGATGCAGAGGGAAGTGATGGGTGCAGTGGATGTGATGGGTGCAGTGGATGTGATGGATGTGGTGGATAAGGTGGGAAACAATGGAAGCGATGGATGCGGTGGATGTGGTGGATGCAGTGGATGTGGAGGGAAGCAATGGAGGCAGAGAGAAGTGATAGTTGCGGTGGATGCGGTGGGAAGCAACGGAAGCAATGGAAGCGATGGAAGCGATGGATGCGGTGGAAGCAATGGATGCGGTGGAAGTG
>VXAX01003791.1:1081606-1148106 GCA_013399835.1 Leptocoma aspasia
GTAGGTTTCCACAGAGAAGTTGTTCTCTGGGTACTCACCCCTAAGGTGGAAGACAAGGATGGGGAGCAGAATAAAGCCCTCATAATCCAAGAGGAACTGGCCAGCGACCTGTTACACTATTTGGCCAAGAAGGCCCATGGCATTTTGGCTTGTACCAGCAATAGTGCAGCCAGCAGGGCCAGGGCACTGATCGTCCCCCTGCACTCAGCACTGGTGAGGTTGCACCTCGAGTACCAGGCTCAGTTTTGAGCTCCTCAGCACAAGAACAACAGTGCTGGAGCATGTCCAGAGAAGGACAATGAAGCTGAGGAAGGGTCCAGAGCACAAGTCTGATGAGAAATGGCNTTCCGCGGGATGCGGGGCGAAACACAGAGACAAGGGATGAGGAAGGGCTGAGGTACTTAACGCCCTGCTGGCGTAGGTTTCCACAGAGAAGTTGTTCTCTGGGTACTCACCCCTAAGGTGGAAGACAAGGATGGGGAGCAGAATAAAGCCCTCATAATCCAAGAGGAACTGGCCAGCGACCTGTTACACTATTTGGCCAAGAAGGCCCATGGCATTTTGGCTTGTACCAGCAATAGTGCAGCCAGCAGGGCCAGGGCACTGATCGTCCCCCTGCACTCAGCACTGGTGAGGTTGCACCTCGAGTACCAGGCTCAGTTTTGAGCTCCTCAGCACAAGAACAACAGTGCTGGAGCATGTCCAGAGAAGGACAATGAAGCTGAGGAAGGGTCCAGAGCACAAGTCTGATGAGAAATGGCTGAAGGAGTTGGGGCTGTTTAGCCTGGAGTAAAGCAGGCTCAGGGGAGACCTTACCACTCTACAACTGCCTGACAGGAGGCTGTAGCAAGGTGAAAGGTCAGTCTCTTCTCACACATAGGAAGTGACAGGATGAGAGGAAATCATCTCAAGATGCACCAGGAGAGGTTTAGACTGGATATTAGGAAAAATTTCTTCATGAAAAGGGCGGTCAAGCATTGGAACAGACTGCCCAGTGAAATCACCATCCTGAAAGTGTTCAAAGGATGTGTAGATGGGGCACTTGGGGACACGGTTTAGTGGTAGTGGTAGAAGATGGCAGTGCCGAGTTAACAGCTGGATGCAGTGATCTTGGAGGTCTTTCCCTTATGATTCTGTATCTCTGCATGTGCTATCCACTGAAAACTCTTGTGGGAGGGAGAAGGGAATTGCCCTTTTACAGCAGAGGGAGACTGACAAAAGGAGGTAAAGAGCAGCAGGAAGACAAAACCAGGCAGAGGAAGATGAGGCCATGACAGTCACAACTTCAGCACCAAGATCATAAAAATGCAATGGAGGATAAAATCCTACCTAGAAAAAGAGAAATTTCATGACTGAAATATCCCAGCAAGACACTTTGGTGCAGACATGAAGAGGGGACACAATCCCTGACCAAAGATTAAGATCACTGACAGGATGTAGCAAGCAATTTAAGAGACATAAAAGTGTGCTGAGAAGAAAAACAAGCCTCAAATAATTAAAAGGAAGAGTAATGCCTCAAATAAAATGGCCCCGATGCTTAAAATGGAAAAAATAATCAGGTTGATTTCTCAGTTCAGGGAAGTCTCTAAAGCCACTACAGCCCACTTCTGCATTGATAAAAATGCATTAATAATCTCTGAGTTTTAGATTAATATTGAAAAGCAGATTAATTTAAAAGTATTTCCCATAGTTCATGGAAGTCCTGTCACTCATCCCAGGAAATTCCACAAAATGTAAAAGCACACAGAAAAGATGGCATTTAATGATATTGAATACAACTTCACTTCAAAATTTCCAATCTGTGCAGAACTCAAGTGTGTAACAAAATGAACAGGCAAATCTGATTTAACTTCTACCTTTTTCCTCCCCTCAGCAAAGTACTAGACTCTCACAGCTTTTTTTGGATTCCGGGGTTTGAGGGTACACTGTTTATGACAACACTTCTCATTTATGTACAATTTGCTTGAAAGAAAAAGATGAAGGTTGAAAGAAAAAGATGAAAAAAGCACATCAAAAGCATCACAACTGCACTAGATTCCCAGGTAGAAATTCTGTCTCTTGAATAGCTCTGTGTAAGTGAATTAATTAGTCCAGCTATAAAGAGAAAATCTTAAAAACTCTACTATGAAGAGGTACAAAATATGAGGTTATTTCAGTATTTCTACTTGTCAGTCTGGAATGCCATTGCTGAAAAAATGTGATTAACAAAATTTCCTTGTGAAAACTCTTGCCATAATCCAAATCCCACTGGAGTTGAACAAGGCAGGAAAAAGAACAGAATTTCAATAGATAGATGAGATTTTTTTTTCTAAACAACAATGTAGAAGTTAACAGCAGGTTTCTTTTAGGTGGTCCCCATCTAAAACTATATATCACCACAAAAGCCTGAGGCGTATCAATGTTTTCACACTAGATCTTACAAAATCTAGTGTCCATGGGTCAGCACACAGCATGTGAGCAGAAGTTAATCTTGTGATATGAGTAGCTTACCTAAAAATAGTAGCAGCTATTTGGGTCAATGCATGAAAACAAAAATTCATTTTCAGACTACTAAATGCTGAATAATCAATCTATAGCATGTCTGAAGTAAAGTCTCTTACTAAGTACTACCCAGGGATGATGTGTAGCACTCCCACTCCCAGCTGCAGAAGGCAGATTCTTGTGAAACTCAGACTACTGTTACATTTTACCAATGCCATGAAGGGCAAAAGCATGGAACAAACTCCCATGAACCACCTAGCAAAATGTTGCCTTCTGATCAATAAACTGTTCTAAATTGAACCTTTAATCTCAAGTAGCTTGAAACAATTGCTGCCATTTCAGATTAAAATACATCAGTCACAGAACTACACCTAACATTTAAACTCCACTTAATCTTATATTTATCAAGGACCATCCGTACTGACTATGGGTACTAGAGAATGTAAACAAATTCAAATATATTAACAATTAGGAGAGAAAGCCACAAATGTTATCTAGGAGAGAAATACAGAGATTTAGGGGCTTATACCAAAGATTATTCTAGGTGGGGTATCAGAGCCCCAAAATTGGTGACATTGATTTTTAAGCCAGTTTCCAGAGGAACAGGGAACGGCCTAGCATTACCAAAATTAGATCTGAGTCGGCCATAATAGCAGTGCTCAATGCAGTTCAGGTGAGTACTGACCCTGATGTGGTTTTCTGAACCCTCATTTTGGTGGTTCTCTTGCTCTGACCCTCCAGAGCTGGATGCCTTGTGTGTGACAGTGAGATTCCCACACTTCGGAGCTTCCTCAGCTACTACTGCACTAAAAACCCCAACTGGGTAAAGAAGTGCCAGCTGAAGCAGAGGCTTTTTATCAGGCCATGCCCTAGGTCTGTCTCTGCTGAGCCAGGGGCAGCACTGGACCAGCTCAGATACCACGTTCTGCACACCCTCTCACACCCCAGCCCGGCACCAAACAGTTTCAGCTGCTGCAGAACTGAGGCAGATTGTCTGGAGAATGAGAGAAAACACATGCAGAGACAGAGCCTGTGTCTCTCCATGTACCAGCACAAGCACCCGAGCTGGCCCAGGAACTGTGGCAGATCCCCAGCCTGGCTGCTGCTCAGGACCTGCAGTCAGGAGATGTGTTTGCTCACAAGGCTCCCGCAGGGGAGTCTGCAAGATCCTCACACAACAACTAAGGAGTTCAGGAAATGCTCCAAACTCATCAGATGGCAGATGAGGACAGCCAAACAGATTTTCTCTCTCTTGAAAGAGGTTTGGTATCTGATGAGACAATCCAGGGCAAGAACAGCAGTTCAGTGTCAGCTTAATGAGTAGTAGCTAGAGAGGAATAGCATTTCCTTGGAGACACTGCTTCCTTTATATACCATCCCTATCAAAGATGCAGTTTACTTTGGGATGGGTGCTTTGTTTAAAATATATTAAGAACATGCTTGATAGTTAGACCTTGATTTATGCTTACGTGAAAGCTCATGTTAATAGAGCAGTTTGATTGTTAGAATTTTGTTCAGATGCACAGCAGGTACAAATTCAGAGATGAAATTTTCAGATGAAAGCATACATACATCCAAACCCCAGAAAAACATGCTTAACTTGGAGCAGTTTCCAAGTCCCAAGTCCCTGCTCTCTGCACTTGTAGCTCAGAGTTTTAAGAGCATTTGCCATTTGAGCTGACTCAAGCATTACTCTGACCTGCCCTTCAATGTCAGAAGGTGTCAGCCCTGCCTCTGCTTGGCTCCTTGCTGTGAGCCCTGTCAGCCTCTGAAGTCAGTGACATACTTACCCAGCAGGTTTCTGCTGGGGCTTTACTCCCTGGAACACTTCAGGGCTGGCAAAACGGCTTCAGCAGGAGCAGGGAAGCAGTAAGCAAGGGCCTGTTCTTTCTGGAGGGAGCTGGGTGTCAGATAAGCTGAGTGAAGCCCCACCCTCACTGAGCAATTCAGTGAAACAACCTGTGAGGCAAACCAGAGTCCTGAAAGACCTTGTCCTATCAATGTGATACATATATTCCACTCTACACACACCCACACCCCTGTCTCTAATTGTTCAGGTGAGGAGGTGATTAATCCTCTTCTTTTAATTAAATTAAATTCAGACACCACCCTAGGTCAAAGTGAACTCTGGGAATTTTCACCCTAACACCAGAGCAGTATCGAGAGGTTCAGTTATCCATGCTTCTGTTGGGAATGTTACTGCAAGCAGAAAGGCAATTTTATTTAGCAAGTGAAGACAGGGACATGCTGTCAGTGGTTTAATAGCTTTTCCATTTAAAAAAGACGACTTATTGTGAAATTGAATCTCCAACATAAAGTTTAATAAACATTCCAAAATGTGGAAGAAAGGAAAAGCCTTTACTCTGAGGATGCAGAGAAGCAGCCAAAGAAACCTGGGTGGAACTGATGGACACTGGAGCTCCTTGGCATCATCACGTAGTCCAGACTTGCTAACAGCACTTTCACCTTCTGTAGCACCATCTGCCATGGGCTTTGGTCATTTTACCAAATAACTCTTCCCAGGGTAAGTTTTCTGCTACAAATGAGGATGCATCCAGCAGAACAGGAGCCCCAGTCAAATTCTGACAACATCCCAATTACACTGAAAAAAGATCTAATCACAGATTTTTGCCCAGAGAAGTATCTAAGACCTTGTCAGCAAATCTGCCTGGCCAGGCAGAAGAAAGATGTCCAGGCTGTTTAGAACTCTGAGGCAACACACTAACTGACCTCCATGTGAAATTTGGGAGAAAGAGGAGAATCAATTTGTGACTTGCACTTAAATTCTAGCTGCTGATACAGAGGACTGTGACAGTATTTTCCATTAATGATTTTCTTGTAATATACAGTGAAAAGGAAAGATGAGACTAATTAAACATTTTGAGCATCACTATATTAACACGCTTTTACACAGCCCAGATTCTGAGATTTCAAACTGGAGCACAGGGATTAGTCTGTGAGCATGGTGCTGCATGCAGGAGCCCTTTGCAAATGCTCTCTGGCACGTGTGACTAACAGAGGATGACAAAATGCTGTCAACACATACTGAGTAACTGCTGGAAAGATCAGGTTGTTCAAGCTGTGGTTGCAAACCTGCTGTGCTAAGTCTGGTGAGTGGAACCCTGTAGTACAGCTGCACATGGCCCATCAGCTCCAGGTAGGACCCATCCAGGATGCAACAAGACTTGCTAGGATGTTCCTAGTTCCCATGGGAGACAAAACATGACTTCATTCTCTAGAAAGTCCCAGATCAGGTGGATTAGTGCCTTTATTAGGGAGGAGAAAAGTGCTTTGTGACTTCCAGATTCTCAGCTAGCTGGAGCCCTGAGTGGCAGAGAGTCTACATCAGTCCTTTCCCTCAGACAGGCTCTCCAAACAAAAAAGCCATAGTTGAAGATACAGAAATCTGTATCAAGGAGCATCTAGGGAACAGTTCCAGATGGGTTAGTACAGCAGCAGCAACACAGGCATCCATGGAGGTTAGGAGGATAAAGTTGATGCCTACAGCTATGAAAGACTGAATCTTTTCCAGCATCTGTTTTAGACCAGAGACAGAAGATACACTTAGCAGATACCTAAAATGAGTGATGTGTAATCAAAAACTAGCAATGCTGAAAATATTTTTTTGCAGAAATCAATATCTATATGGATCTCAGTTGCAAATGAAAGCTTTTGCTTGACTGACTACAGGAAAACAACTGTCAAAAAAAAGGGATTTTTTTCCTTTTGCTAGGCAACAAAACAGATTCCTCCCACACCAAAAGCTCAAATTCTTAAGAAATAATATAAAACAAACAAGAAAACCAAAACAAAAGAAACCTCCACATATCATTAATCAGCAAGGATGGGCAGAAGAGTAGTGCTGATGTCTATGAGATGGCATTTTAGCTCAGAACATTCCTCTGCTGGAAACTTCTGAAAGTTGAGGCATTATTTTTAAAACATCCAAATTTGCCTCATTATCATCTTGTATCTGTAAATGAGATTGATTTGGTGAGGACAGAATATTATTCCAGGATCAGCAGTAAGGATGACATATTCTTCCAAGAATGGACTTGGTATTTAACTATAGATAGAAGAGTTGTGTGTTGATACAGAGTTGAAGTGATTGCCCCTTACACACAGTGGACTCACGGCAGTGATGCACAGGGTACATCACTCTTTCCTTCCTTCCTTGCAGCAGAATATACAGTACTGGCCATGGCAGCCAAACTCACAGCAACAAAGGACTCTGCTGAGTCTTGCTAAGTCCTCAGGTTGTCATCACAGGCAAGGTGACACTAAAATAGAAGTGACCATTAGGGTCACTTAATACATGGCCTTCTTTGACCCACTGACTTACGAGGCTGGCACAACTACCCAGTATTTTCTCATGTATCTTTGGGGATAGTCATGCAATGAGGCTGCTCCAAAAAAGAATGGGCATTTAAAAAATCCTTCTGACCTCAATTATACACTCTTTCTGAATATATTTTTAATTGCAACAGTAAAGACAGCACCAGTATCCACCAAAATATAAGATGCTCCTACCAAAAGAGATGCAATTAATAAAACAAGTCTGAAAAGAAAACTGCATTGCTACAGAAGATTGGTATAGGCAGGGAAGGTTGATGCAAATTGAGCAGCTGACCACAGGACCTTTAGATCAGGGTCAGTGAAAAGAATACATTCACCTGCAGAAGTATTAGAGTGCCTTAACAATAAAGGAAAAATAGGAATTCCTTGGATCAGTCATGTCATTTTATAATCATATTAAGCTGCTCCTGCTGTAGCCCTTGAGCATGCCACGAGATCTGATAAAGTACTACCCCAATGGCACTGCTTGCAGTATGACTGTACCAGCTCAGACAATCTCCCCACTGATTCTGAAGGCTGTTTCTCTATTATACTAAATAGTTGCTTAGCAAATGCGTAACAAGAAAATCAAGAGCAACATATGCAACAGTTCTTTCCCCAGTTTCTCATCACTTTTCCTTGACCATCTCTATTAAGTAATTAATACAGAAAACACATCCCACTGCTCCAATCAACACCTTCTGAACACCTGCCTAGGAAAAATACAAGGTTTGATCCAAGGGAATTCCACTTGATTTGACTTACAGGTGTAGAGCAATTCAATAAAGTCCCTTTAATTAATGAGTGTGAAAGATAGCATCAGTTTCAGCATGGATAATTAATGAAACCCTGGTAACCTAGTAATAGGTCTCAGCACACCTGCTCATTTTTGTCCAGCTTCAGATACAAGATTGGTTAGGGAGGAGATAAATCGGTGTTTTTTCCCCAAGGAGTTTACAGGATGCTGGCTTTGGCACACCAGTACAGAAGCTGAAGAGTGTCTCCAGATCACACAGTAAGGCCAGGATTTGCATCTTAGTGAAGCCATTCTGAAGGACCTTAACCTAACCTACTCTTTGGTTAGTGCCAACTTGAAAGCAGTGCCTGCAATCCTCTTCCCTAACTTGTCTAATACTACTCACAGGGCTGGGAGGGCAGGCTGTCCCTCCTCAGCTAATAGCTCCAGCTAGGGTGTAGAGGATGGGAGGATAACTATTGCATGGTGAGCAAATACAGAACCCAACGAGGTGTGGACATGTCATCAGATGGTGACAAAGCAGCCACCTTTAGTGCAGTTAGGGAGGGCATCACCTGAAGAAAGAGCATGTCTCTGTGTGATGGGTATTTATGCAGGTGGTTTGAGGGGGTGAGAGTGGCACATTAATCCTTGTGACTCCCAAATGATCTGTGACCATTCGTACTTTATGAAAGTTTCAAGTGATAAACAGACTAGCATTTTTTAGGCTGGACAGGATACTCTTCTGCAAAACTGCAAGATCAACAGGCAGCAGTTAAACATAAGAAAATTAATTCAAAACAGAGATTTAAAAAAATTATCCAAAGTAATTTTCTATAAATAAAATTAACTTCCAAAGCTCACTGATACAGGACGTTATCGAAGGCAATATAACAAGCAAAAGTAAACAAAATAAGTTCATGGAAAATAGACCCAGCATTTCTATCAAGATAGAAGCCACCTTTGTCTCAGCAAGTAACTAAACAGCAAAATACCAAAACTAATGACAGCCACTGGTGAGAGATCCCTTACACACCCCCATGTACTTCACATGCTATATCTCTACACTTGGGCAACTTCCAAAAATAGGATGCAAGGCAAATATGGAAGTCTCAGGAAGAATTTTGTCACTCAGCCTTGGGTCTCTAAAAATGTCAAAACAATGTATGCTCCAATTAATTCATTCAAGATTACTCCCATTTTCTGAGAAAAATCAAACATTTGCATGATATGAAACACAACAGAACATACTGGGTTAAAAAGTGAGGAAAAATTACAAATTCATCTGTCCCAACTTCCCATTGTTGTTGTCAGTTAGGTATTTCAACTTGCTCCATTTTCAATGTTTTGTTACATCAGAGCATTCAGTTTCCACTAATGAAAACCTGATTTTAAAAATCAGTCCAAGCTCACTCAACACAAAAATCGAGTACCATTTCTGGTGCTGAAAGTACTTTTTAGGAACAAAACACAAAGCATCACATGTTCACATGTCAACACCTGTATCATTATTTTTTTTAAAATCTATTTCCTACTATCTTTCCTACTTAACAGACTGCTGTGACACATACACCTCTACAAATACTAAACTAATACTGCCATCACGATTTCTGTAGTTTTTAAGCAAAGAACAAGTCACGTTTATTTTGTAGTAGCAATAGTTTCTTTTTTATTTTTAATATACTTTAGGAAACAATATACAAAGCTGAGCTTTTCCACCATTATTCAAACGGTGAGTTGCTCCAATTACACAAATTCAGCGTCTTGTGATGGTTAAGAACAGCAGTCAGCACCAGACTTAAACAGTTAGCTACAACACAAACATCCTTCGAAATGAAATGTCGTAATATCAAGACAGGTAAACCAGGAGTTAACATATGACAACTGTTGGGGAGGTGTCTTAAATCATCCTTGTTGAATTTTATATTTCCTTAAATATTTTATACATATTTTCCTGTTTACAAGTTTTAAACAAAACCTCCCTTGAGGAATTATTTAAGTACAAAAATGTTCAACAAGAACAGTTCTAATAAAGAATCCCCAAAAAGACCAAATTTTAATGTGTTGACCAAAGGAAATGAAAACCAGTGTTTCTTTGCTTTAACATGTTTATTACAACAGATACAATTCACATCTGACTAGCTTTTTTCTTCTTTTCCCTCCCACAACCATGTTAACATGTTCATTGGGCTATTTCCTTATATTTGAGCAAGTAATGTACTTTCAGCACACATGCCCAGCAGTACTCTAAGTCCATTCTTACAGGGTGCAAATGGAAATACGTTTCAATAATTTATACAAACAAGTGGGTTATGCTCAATCACTGCAATTTTAAGCTACTGTACACAGGAATGAAAAGATTATAGAAAAAGTGCCATAGCAACAGTGCCTTAAGAAAAGAGAAAATTAGAAGCATTAAAAAGCTGATAAAATCAGATTTAGGATTTCACGGGGAAATGGAACACAGAAGATGAAAAACATTTCTCTGTAAAACAGAAATGGAGAAGCACTGCTCTCGACTCGGTGCAAGTGTGGAAACAGTTGTTTCGTGGTATTTTGTACATTGCCCAAACTGTTGCAGCCTTAGACACAAATCGCCTGGCGCTTGCATTGAATTTTAGGAAACGAAAAATTTCTGAATGATAAATTAACTAAAAAAAAAAAAAAAAAAAAAAAAAAAAAAAAAAAAAAAAAAAAAAGAAAGCTAATTTTGCAGACAGGTTTACATGTAAGAGGCTAGGTATTTAGCCACCTCAGCATTGATTAGTTTTGGATGTCTAAGCTCTGATACACATGGCTTCCCATGGCTTCACTCTACAAAATATATTTACAACGTGAAGAATACATCTACAAGAAATCTACATTTCAAGGGTTTTACAAATCATTCTTGTATCTTTCCCCTGAATTTGACTCCCTCCTGTCCCCTTCCCCATGTCAACTTTTTTTTCTGCCCAGCTCAACGGTCCAAAGTCTACTCAAATGCAGCTCAAAAGTGTTAAGACTGGGCATCAGTTTAATAGTTCCTGTACTCAAAACCATGTGCAATTGTTTACAATTTTTCACACCATGAAGGAATTCTGATTCTTTAGCTTTTCAAGTTCTTTAATTTGTTGCCTCAAAAATAGTATCCTGTAAGAGAAAAGAAATGAATTAGTATAAACATTTCCACTATACAGATGCATTAAATAAGCATCTACACAAGTACGTCTACAATTTCAGTGAAAGATACCAACTTCCTTAGCCCCATTAAAATAATCAGATATCAAGTTAATTCCCAATCTGTTCAATAACCTACAGCCATATGCAGATGCACAAAGGCTCACTGCATTTAACACTTTAGTTCAAAAAACTAAGTTGTTGTATTTCTATTATGACTGATACACAGTTATGTTTAGGTCTGCTCTTCACTTGAATGTAGCTCCCAGAAAAAGCAGGACACTTGCAAGTAAAACAGAATATCTGGAGAACAGCATTATGCCTGCGTCATGCAGTTTTCTAGACTGTAAAACAACCTAAAGTGTTCTTTTTTTTAAAAAAAAAGTGAGTTTTCTTCTCACTCACTTTTTTAAACGTATTTGGCTCTGTGGCTAATGGTAGTCTCTACTTATGGTAAGCTCCAATCTCAAAAACATTTGAGGCATCATTAAAGGGCATCTAAGAAAAAAAGTTGTAACTATGCCTTGCTTAAAAATAAATTATATGGCTCACAACTTTTTATACCTCTTTTCCTCTCCCTCTGAACGGACATAAGCGATTACCATGACTAACAAACATCTGGTTCACAGGACTGTCTCCCAGAATTTTTAATGAACATTTTAAAACCATTTTTCATGATGCTGAGTGTAATGCAAACATGTCAGTGAAATAAGAAAATATTCAGGGAGAGTTTAAGTTTTATATAAATATTCTACAAAGTCTGAAGCAACTTTAATAAATGCAGAAAAAGCATCATCAGCTCAGCGCTTCTGTGGAACAGTTTACAAATACGTGCCCAGTTCATTAAAAATGAATTTTCTACTGAAAAGTAGGTTAGGTGGAAAATAATATATTAATATAGACACACCAAGAAGATAACACTTAGCTTCAAGGCATGGCCATACAAAATATATCAGTCAATGAAAAGTGCCTTTTCATATGCTGTCAGTTATGATTCAAACAATGTATGTGCTTTGTCTAGAGATCAAATTCCTTCTTAGAAGAAATTTAAGTAGTACTCTTCTGTGTAGAAGTACAGAAATAGTATCATCATTTAAACAAAATGATTTTGATAATCCCATCCTTTGTGAAAGCCTCCCCCATCAACTTGGTTACTTATGCCTCGTATTCCACATCTTTGGGATTGCAGCAAAAATAAAAGATACATGTTACTATAGGCTCAAAGTCATATAATAATTATCCATTGACAGTTTAAGGATAAGAAGTGTAGAAGAAAGAAGGTACTATTTAATGAGCTGAACAATGACATTTGACACGTTATTTCAGATCAAATGTGCAGTCAGAGACAAATGACACCTTAGGAAATTAAAACTGTAAGAAACCAAGCTGTTCTTTAAATGTACCACAGAAATCATAATTCATATCGTGAAGTTATGAAATAAAGCTTCAGAAAGAATGGGTGTTTTCAATTCTTTATCAGAAAAGGTTTACAAATATATTATAGCCTGCTTCTAAAGGATTGTTTCACTAACTGCCAAAATGCAAGAGCTTCTAGAATAAATGCAGCTATTTTAACAGCATGCAACACAACTAAGGTAGCTTCAAATAGTAAATCAGAAGTACTGTATTCAAACTGTAGTGTGACTTAATAGCTGGGATAACATCATTGAAAGAGGAAACTGAGCATGAAAGCGGATACAAAATCACGACTACTGGTGAATATTTTGAGCATGTATTTTATGATTACAGTTTCCAATCTTGCACAGAAGTATTCAAAAGCGTGGCTATAAGCAAACATTAATTTTTCCTTCACTTGTGATGTAAATTATACCTGTTCAAACTTGCTCTGGCTTTAGACCCATTGAATCTCTCAGATTAACAGTAGTGTTTCAGATCAGGATAAACTGTGCAGACATGTACCTATGCAATCTATGCATTATGTATGGGCTGATACTTTAGAAGCATGCTGAAATACTGTGAATTCATCAGTTCTTTGTAATGCACTAAGGTTTCTGCAAACATATTTCTTTTCTATCCAAATAAAAACAGATACAGAAATTGCATATCCAGTTCTATTTAGTGGACAGAAACAGGCAGAATGTACACAGGGAAGACAGCCTGCAAACATGGCAACTACTGGTGTACTTATAAAGTCATCAGTAAACAGAACTCATGCAAAATAATGCAAGAATGGAAGTTCTAATAACACCCTGAAAACTGAAGATAAGCACAGGGCACACACTTACCTTTGCTCACGCAAAGTTGCTTGAATTTCACATACTCGAACTAAAGACCTTAAATTCTTTAATTCAGTACAAATTTCTGACATATGCACACTTCCCATGTTATGCGCTTCCTCACGTAACCTCGATGCCTGCAGTGGTTAAACATAAAGGTTAGGCTTTTGAATCATGCATTGGAAACAACTGGCAGTAGCCAGAGAATTGCTGAATGAGTGTCTCTTGAAGACACTCTCACTTCAAAAGGGAATATTAAATCAGAAGCACATTAAGTTCTCTACAAAAGCCCATTTTGACAACACTGCTGCCCAGAAACTGTCTAACCTACGCCTATGCTAAGGCAGGGACAGTTTAGACGTTCTTGATCGTGAACGTTTATCCGACCATCTTGAAAGCCAGTATGTGACAGGGCTTGGAGTTTCTAAAATCATTTTTTCAAGTAGTTCAAAGTCTCCACCCCTTATTCCAATGGCAGACTTAAATTTCCCATCTTATTAAGCCTTAGTGACAAAAATAACAATGCCATCTTCTTTCCACCTAACTTCTACCTGATAAAAAAAACTTTGCAACCCTCTTCAGGTGTTGTCTAACAGACCAACTCCATTACTTTAATATTCCCACTTAGTCAGCTGGAGGTAAGCAGAAGTGCAAATTTAAAGAGCGTGAACTATCCAATTCCAAATTTCTGCATTTCTTTAAGTGTCATCACTGTACTGGATATGACTCCAGAGAACTCAAGAGCACCAAGGAGACCAGTATAATTATCTGAGGCCCTGTGTATTACACTGTAATAAGGACTTCTTCGAAGTGGCACATGGAAAAATTGTTTCAAAATACAGCTTTCCCTGCAGCATTACTGTTTAGCAATGTTATCCTCTGCTACACTGGGTCTGGCTGGGATGGAATTAATTCTCCTCATAGCAGTCCATGTGGTGCCATGTTTTGAATGTGACCAAGTCAGCGCTGACAACATAGTAATATTTTAGCTATTTCTAAGCAAACCCTACACAGCATAAAGGGTTTCTCCCTTTCTCTTTCTGACCCCCTCTCCACCCAGCAGTTACATTGTGGGTGGACAACAGGCAGGGGGGGAACAAAACTGGGACAGATGACCCAAACTGACCTCAGGGATATTCCACACCACACAATGTGTCATGCTCAGCAGTAAAACTTGGGAACAGTGTCCCAGGGTTGCCATGGCTCAGGGACTGGCTATGCACTGGCTTGCTGGTAGTGACTGCTTTTGCATCACTTTCCCCCACCCTCTTTTACTCTTTAACCTGCTTTTACCTCAACTCCTGAGTTTTCTCACTTTTGCCTAATTGCTTCCCCTATCCAGCCGGGGCAGAGTGAGCAAGTGGC
The DNA here is from genome assembly GCA_013399835.1 of Leptocoma aspasia. Classification (NCBI taxonomy): domain Eukaryota; kingdom Metazoa; phylum Chordata; class Aves; order Passeriformes; family Nectariniidae; genus Leptocoma; species Leptocoma aspasia. The sequence continues at coordinate 1,095,917 of VXAX01003791.1, forward strand.
TGTGTGGTGCTTAGCTGCCTACTGGGATTCATCCACATCTGCTTAAGTACTTGCACACTTAATTTTCCTTCCCAAAAATAGTGTTATTTAGCACAGGTCTTCATCAACTTTTGGCATTTCTCCAGTTCAAAGCAGCATTTTGTGTTCTAATTCCCTACATTAAAAGTTTTCGTTTCTGGAGTTTATTAACATCCGGGAGTATCCTGATGTCCAGTAGGACATAATTGCCCATGTCTTCTCTGCACAACTCCAGTTACTGAATTGTTTTTCAGTTTTCCATGTTAAGTGCTTTTTATGAGCTCTGTTAGGTAACTGCTGTAATTCAAGAATGTTTTAGCTATTAACTACTGCACAGCACATTTCCTCTCTTAGTCTAACTGCTTTAGCACATACCTGTCCTGACTCTTCTAATTTATTTACTTATTTATTTTTCAGTTTATTCTGGCACGTGCTCTTCTGCCCTAAATTCAAATTACACTACCTATCTGGCAGCTATCTGAAGAAACCAAGGCATTGCATTTTTAGTCTCTCCACTTTGATCTAGCTTATCTTCTTCACTACATATTGCATCTATACTTTCATTCACTTTTATATCAAATACCTCACTTAAGTGCCTCAAGTGTTACTATTCAAAACTGGTCTATAAACAACACTACCATGTGAAATCATCTGAAACAGCGGACAGGACAATACAGCATGTAGCACAAAGGGTGAAGTACCCAACTGAGTATTGCCTAGCATTAGCCAAGCTTTTTGATCTCTTGATTACCAACAAGGGAAAAAGACCCCCAAAACCTATGCACTGCACAAATCTCTTTTCTATATTGAAATACTTATGAATTCAGTACGCAGTGAAAATAATACTTTCAAAACTACAGACCAAGGCCATAGGTAAGTGCCTGTGCCACATAATTTCCTTAAAGACACTCCACAGCAATGGCTCAGTGTTTGACTCAGTAGAGGCTGATAATGTCTTAAAACTGATTTTAAAAAATCAGTGAAAAGAAGCAAGAATCCTAATAGGGTCTCAGTTTAGACTCTGCTTGTAAGAGTCATCTTTCAAATTACTACCCAAAAGTCTCCAGTAGACTTGTGCCAGCACGCAACAACTCTTCAAAAGACCAAAGTAAACTGGGCTAGGTAAGATTATTACCCCAAATAGACTGCATCAGATTTGACTGCCTGTGGAAATAACTTACAATAACCAATATGGCTCCTTTGAGTAATACATTCCAAGCAGCTGACATGCATCCAGTTTCCTTGTATTACTACAACAGAACAGGTTTCACGCAATTAGCTATAATATATGGATGGCAGTTCGACTGGATTTCCCATTATGTAAAAATAGCCCCAATTCAGTCTGAGCACTCTACATCAATTTACAAACAAGGTAGAGTTTCTTTTTCACTGTGTAGAACTAACATGTCAGTAACTAAAACTGTGGAGTAGTCTCAAATAGTTTTAACTCTGCACCTAATTTATAACGTTTTCCACACAAGCGAAATATCATTATGAAAAAATATGTTGAACTCTGTGTTTTCTGCAAATTTCAACAGAACTTTAGCAGTAAGAAAATAGTTATGAGGATAGCTATTCATCTGAGGGAATTTCAAAAGCACTGACACTTGAAGTGAGACTGAAAATACCCAATCACTGAAAGGCAAACACATGTTAAACCTGCAGGTCTGGCCTAATCTCTTTCCTCTCTTCTGGCTGAGGACAAGCATAACGGTTTTAACACTTTTAATTCCTAGAAAAAGTAACATGAGTAAGAAACCCAAATTTTAAGCTACACATTATGCACTCTCACAGGTAACAAAGCAAAGGAGTACTCACCTGCTTTTCTGCGTGATCTGCAGGCCAGCCTTGAACATGCTTTATAAGGTTTTCATTGAAGTGTGCTGCTAGCGTAGGTGTTAATGAACACGTAGGTCGTACAGATGTGTTTTGTGGTGCAGGTGTTGAGTTTGATGCACTGCTGCTAGAGGTATGATTTGGACCTGGTGATGGACTTCTCTGACTACTAGAAGAAAGAATTAAAAAAACCAAGTGAGCATTTAAAAACGTATGTGAACCCATAGAGAAATGAGCACTGAAAAGTCATTGCTTCCAGGCACAAAAATACATGAAGTGTTCAAACCACAAGTAAATACTTCTGGTAGACCGAACCTGTGCCACCTTTCTACAAACATCTAACTTTTATTGGAACTGTCTGAATGCTACAATGTAACAGGAGGATTTTGTTGTTTTATGTTTGTCTGGGTTTTAACTCTGAGAGCTAAAGTTCAAGAGATGTAAGCTGTGCCTAGATGGTGTTGGATAGAAAATATATACATTTATTTTCTTCCTTCAAACAGCTGCAAACCTAAGATTTTCAGTAATGACATATCAGATGGGAGTCAAACAGGTTTATTCAACAGAGGTTTGCCACAATAATAATTAAGAACAATGCCTGATGTCCTGATCTGAAAATACAGCCAGCCATATGGGATTTGAGGGGTTTACTACTCATGTCAAAACACAACCTAGATGGTTTTGTGACATTGTACATCTCCACTGAATGCACTCAGGAGAAGAGAAGTATCACAGGAGCAGTGTGTTTGTAGCCACCAAACTTGACTGCTTTACTGGAACATACTCAGCATAACAGTGACGGCACCTCACAGCTGAATGTTCTTTGGCACTACACATACTGAGAAATAGTCGCACTAATTGTTTAATACAACTCTCCCACTGGCAGAAGCTTTTCAACACAGGCCATAATTTCAGTCTATTTCTTAAAACTTTATATCACTTGCAGGCAAGAAGAAAGTATTATGAAAGAGAACCAAATTTTAAAGGACTCCCGATTCACCTAACCTGTTGGTACCCTTGAAGACAGAAAGCATCCTTACAAAATGCATCTTTCTAGTCCAATGCCCAGACATTAATCCCAATGAACTCACACTTGCAGAGAATTACAGCATTAAGAATTACAGCCAACAAACTGGATGTCTGACATGGACCTGCTGGAACAAAGCCAGAGAGTGATCAAGTCGACAAGAGGGATGAAGCACTTCTCCCACAATAAAGGCAATTCCTCCCCTCTTTTCAGAGCTTATGAAATCCACAGTATCTGGAGCACTGTGTAGTGGGAAGCCTAAAACCGGACAAGAATTAAACTGCTATAGCAAAGGAATGAGGCAGAGGACCACACAAATGACTAAGGGCCTGAAGCACCTGCTGTATCAGAAGAAGCTTAAAGTTTATTCAGTCTGGAAAACAGAAGGCTGAGAGGAAGGGGACTGAGGGATCTTTTTGCAGATTTTTACTACTTTTGGGGAGAACAGACTCTTTTCAGAGATGCACAGTGATAGCACAAGAGGCAGACAAGTTGCAACAAGGGAAATTCTCATTAAACATGAAAAAAAAATCACCATAAAGGCAGTCAAACATCAGAAGAAGATATTGTGAGATATTAAAAAAATCACCTAAATAATGCCCTTAGCAATTCAAACTTGCCAGTCCTACTCTAAGTTGGGACCAAAGTAGACCACAGCTAAAATTCTGTTCCAAAGTAAATCATTCCACGTTTCAATGTATTAATTTAGCACCAGCATACTGATGGTGCAGAGACAGGTTGCTTTTATTAATTAAGTAGAATTCAGGCATAACCTTATTTACTCCTTAGTTCTACTAGAATTAAAGTTCCCTCTATGACTTGCCTCCTCTTCATTTATTAGCCTGTCTTCTCCTACTCCTACTTCATTAGTAAAAATCACTCTAACACATCAGAAATGTTTCCAAAAAAAAAAAAATCCGTGGGCTTCTCAAAAATGAAGCTGTATCTTAATTATGACTAAAACATACTGTCACAAAATATCCTAGGCACTGCTATGTTAGCAGCAGGGGGAGCTATGAATGCAGCAATGACTGTTCCAAACTACCACAGTATTTTTAAATGCTTCACTAAAGGGAAATACTTGACTAAGCTGACTTAAAGACTGACTATGTCACAAGTAACAGAATGCCTCCAGAGAGGCAAAAATATCTGTATCAAGGGTACAAGAACATGATGGTTCTGAAATACACTACTACAAACGTCAGAATTTTACAACCTACAAAAAATTCAACTTAATACCTCCCTTCACACCACTTTCCCAGGGCAAAGGAAAAATTTTCTCAGTCCTTTCTGAAAACAGAAACTACCAACCAGATGAAACTATTAATTATGGAAGCACAATTTAGTTTCGTTTTTAAAGCAGCCATAATTCATGGTATGTCTTTGAAATAATCTCTAACAGACAGACTCACTGTATGCCTGCATTGTGTTAATTTCCCAACTTAAATAGTTGAAATGTTCACTTCTGGAAAGTTAACAATAGCTACTCAGGTTTTCTTACACAGTATTTCCACCCCAACAAGTCAAAAATAATTTTACCTCCATTTACTTAAAACTTTTAATGAGCCAAGGAAATGTAGTTGTGATGAACTTCTGCTCAATTAATCAGCATTTAAGCTGGAGAAAAATGCAACCGTAATTCACAGTGCTAAAAAGATTTTGGACCATCTGTCCAAAGTTGTTTGCTAAACTGTTGTTCACTTCTATAAAAGTAAAAACTGCTCCCAAGAGCAATTCCCAATCCAACCAACTGCTTTCACCTACAAAGGAATCATCTGTTCCATATCAATTCAAACATACTGCCTGGACACAGCAAATCTTTTGCAGGTAAGTAAATCAATATCTGAACTGATCCACTTTCATTCAACTCCACTGCACACTACAGAAGAACATATCAGTCACACAGGTTTTTCTAAGTCATCCTTTTCTTATCTTCCACTTGTTGTGAACGAGACACTTTCAAAGCAAACTGAAATCGCACGAGCTCACGATGCACAATACCGCAGAGTCACAAATGTATTAATTTGAGAGACACAGGATACTGAACAATACCAACACTGTCTCAGTATCTTTCACCCTGGCCTGCACACTGCCTCCCCCTCAGCCACAGGAGTGTGCTACCTGCACAAGGCCCCTGCTTCAGCAGTGCTGGGCAAACTCAGCTTCCTCCACCATAACACTGATGCCAAATGGAGCAATGGTTTGCAGAGGGACAGCAGATCCCTAAACTCACTGTAGGTAAGGGTCATGCCAGAGTACAAAGTCATGTAACCCAAAGGGAGGGTGAGGTATGGACCAGCAGGCCAAATGCTCACCAGTATCAACTCACACAGACTCCAAGCCATGGTAAAGGTTTCCAAGAATCTTTCTTAAGAAGATTTCCTGTGCAGAGAGGGTGACGAGCAAAGAACAAAAGGGCCTGTGACTGAAACCTGTCCCCCAAAACCTCACCACTCCTCATAAAAAAGCTTAGCTTGCTGCAAAGTGTAATTTTATCTTTGGTACTGTAATTCAGAAAGATTTAAATAGCACCATTCATAATTACTAGGGACTGGAGCTGGACACTTTGTCTTTATTCTCCTAAAAGAGATAAATGAGTTATAGGCTTGTAATCTGACAAAGCTTAGAATCAAGTCTCTGTACAATAGCCCACATTAAAAAATCAAAACTTCTGACTTGCTTGTGTCAGTACCCTCAAACTGATCAATACTGCAGGGTCTCCAGTAAAGCCAGCTTCTGGGACAGGACTGCCAAGCACACAACAGATAACCCAGTCCCGCAAAAAAGCCTCAAAACACAAAATAAATCTCTTCTCCCCACAAAAACAGCCAAAACCAACAAAGAAAACAAAGGTCCCCTTTGTTATCTGTCCCAGAAGGGCAGATAAAAGGACTTCACTATTTTATGATCTGGAAAGCACCACCATGTGTAGCTTCAGGTATGCTGACAATGCAAGAGTATTGGGTTTTGGTTTTTGGTTTGCTTTTTTAATATCATACCATACCATACACCTTGTTCAACCACTCTAAAAATCTAGTTATTAAGAACTGTAGATTTACAGAACCTCTAAGAAAGTCAACTTCTTCCTAACACAGTTCTATACCACGACTCCATCACATATCTGACATGACTCATGATACATCTTTGGTTACAGCCCCTGGAACCAATATGACAAAACGCAGAGCATCTGACACTATGAAGAATCCATCTTCCCAAAAGAAAAATTTCGAAGATACAGATTCTAAACCCGCCTTGTAAATCAATGTTTAAATGTCGGTATCATGCAACATCTTAATAAGTTGCAACGTTGACAAAAAAGTCTGGCCAAGGAAAGGTATTTGTGAAACTTACTTAATTTTTAACGTTTTTCATTAAAGCAGCAAAATCACCTGACAAACCAAAAAATCATGCTAATTTCATAATCAAATTACACTACAGCGAGACACTACAAACATCTAACACTAAGCAAATCACAGATTCTGTCTCTGCACAGAGACAGAAACTTCAAACTCTGAAATCACTTGTAATTACTTGTAATTTCAAACTCTGAAATCACTCTGAATTACTTGTAAAATTGACACCAGAGTGACAGAACACAACTATGAGCTCCATTTTGCTTCTGTGAGAATGGCCTAACGATTGCCCAAAATGGAGAACCTACGACATTAAATACGTAACAAAGGTACTTAGCTGCATCATCTCAGTAGCAGCAGTTAAATACAGCAGCAGTTCAATGAACTGGCCAAAGAGAGTCCACTAACTGCAACATACACAACACACACTGAATGCAGATAAAAAGCTAATGGCAGGACAGAGAAGCATTTCAATGTACCTTGAACGCTGAAGACTTCGTGGAGAGGCAGGTTCATGACCCGCCTGCTTGTCAGCTATTACTGGCTGCTGAGGTGCTGCCTGGGAAGCTGGTCCTTGTTTAACACCTGGAGTAGCAACCTGGAAAGTACAAAATTTCATCAGAATTCTTCCACAGTAAAGAGCAAGTGTAAGGAACAGAAAACCAAGGAAACTACAGTTTCAACACCTGTGGGTTTTTTTGATGCAAGGCCTTTTGTTGACACAATTTTTATTATCTTCAGAAGGTGTTCTTTTAAAAAAAATTTAGTTCCACAGCTGTGAGAGGAAGATTTTTTTTTTACTAAGAAGGGGTTATTCATAGACATAACAGAAGCAAATTTAGACCCATGTGACTTGTCAAAATATTGCAAGCTTATTAGGCAAAAGAGTTCAATTCAATATTATTTTTGATTGTATCTTCCATCTGAGCACTGAGCTCATTTTCAACCTCAGAAGAGTTGTTCATTACCCAAATAAAATCTTAATGTACAAATTTAAGAGTTCCCTACTTGAAAATACATTACACAGTGTCAAGAACACAATTACATCACAAGCATATTAAAAACATCTCTATCAAAAATGGAAAAGAAAATCTAAAGCTTTTTTTATTTAAAGCTTTAATTTTTTTAATTAAAAAAAATTTAAAGCATCAGTTTGCTGCTCCCTTTTCTCCAAGTTCTAAACTCACAGGTGACTACAAAAACAGTCATCAGTACCTTCTTGTTTTTCCTTTGTAGTACACATCCAATGCAAGGTATTAAGATACCAGCAGTAAGATACAGTTTTTTCTGTGAATTTCTTATGTCAGGATGAGAAGTTTGGGAATATAGTAATGTCTAATTTACAGCAAATGAAGTTCAAGATACTTCATCTTGCCCAATGCTTTGCATACATCAGTCAATTTTAAAGTATGGACAGGAGAGGTTCAGCTTCAAAATTTATCCTCCACTCTGCAAAATCAAGCTAACAATTTTAAGAGAAAAGGAAGAGAGCAAAGAAAAAATGGCTTCTAGGGATCCATAAAGACAAAAAAACTGAATTGTCCGGTCTGTCTGGCATTTGCTGACTTCACATTAGTGTCGATTACTAATTAATGGTCACCTGAACCTCCAGAAATTCTCTATTTCAGAAACAGACTTCTGTGAAACAAACCACAGACAGTAAGTCAGACACTATGTGCTGAAGTAAACTCAAGACATAACTTGATTCATTTAAATATGCAGGGAGGGTTTTAATGCAAATTCAAACTCTTATATGTCTAAGAGGAAAAGGCACCTTTTAAAATTATCATCAAAATGAAAATGTATTCTTTCTGGTTTTTAGATTAATAGGCATATACTATTGATAAAGAAGTCTGAGTAGCACATGAAAAGCCCATAGTACTAAAAGGAAAAAGGTAATTGTAAGATCACTCTGCTGTTGAAACAAACAGAACTATATAGCTCAGGAGGGTGAAAGAGTAGCAGATTGTAAACTGATTTATGAGAACAGACTATGCAAGTACCTTTATGAAATGTATGACATGAAGAACTTTGCTATTAATGCTTGCATTTTGCTCAGCCTGTGAGTAGACATTAAACCATCAAGGCTGCTCAAACAGAACTATTTCAAAAGGGAAGTCCATCAGCAATAATGGAATCATGCTGCAGATCCAAACTGGTAAAGTAACCAGCTCCTTGGCTGGTAAAAATAACCAAAAAATAAAAAAAGGACCGTGAAAAAAAAGTGGGATTTGTAAGATAAATGAACTACAAAACCTGTCAACTATTCCACGTTTTCCAAGTGTTTTAAAGACTGTAAATACATATACCAGAAACAGAAAAATAATAAGGGCTAAATAAATTCAAAAAACAAACAAACCAACCAACCAAAAGCAACAATCTCACTGAGCTTGACAAGTCTGTGTAAAGTGCTTTACACAGCTACTTTGCAGAAATTCAGAACAGTTTCTAATCACACGATACAGGCACAGCTAAAAGGCAAAAGGTGACCCCCCAGGCTCCTGGAGTCAGTGACCCCCGAGCTGCCACAGCACACCTTCAGTCACACAGCGTCAGTCTGAAAGCAGTACTGACATGTTCAAGCAGTCCTAGGCAACAGCACTGTGCCAATGGCACTACTCAAATACCTGTGCATCTGGCACTGGGCCCTTCTTGAACTGGACCAGTTCAGCTTTGTCTGCCCCAAGCCCATGTGCTCTAAAACCAAGTGTGTCCTGGCACAGCACCACATCTTGATTAGGCATAATTTACCTCAAACTGTGCAACGGGACAAACTAGCCTGACTGACATACCTGACAGGTACTAAAACAGACACGTTCACACCAGAGCTATCACCAACCAATCTCATGGAACTCCCATCACATGGAACTGAGTTACATCAACACAGGAACTGTCAAGACAGTTCTTTCCCTACTGAACTGGCAAAGTATCTGCTGCTGAATCAAAATTTGTTACTTCTGGGACTAACAATCAATCTCTGTGTTGTAGAAACCAGAAGAGATCTACTTCCAGTTATCGACAGTACACAACCTAAGAAGATTCTTTTTCATATCTCAGGATTTGGAAGTGTCAAATATCTCAACCCTGCTATTTGATAATTTCATTACTTGCCACCTAGCTACGGGATGTGAACACAGACTGAGGATGCAATCCAGGGGCAGAAACCAAGGTAACAATCAGTACTGGTACACACATGAAGCTTTCACAATTCATTGTATTACTGTTGATCACCAGAAACTGGGAGAATCACTTGGTTTTCTTTGTACCCATGAAAAAAACTGATGAAAGAAAATGAGGCATTTTAAATATCATGAGGAATGTAATGTGTTCTCCTGAAGAGAAAAGCATTCCTCAAATGCATCCAAGACATTAGAGGTTCACTTGTGAGCAGAAAATTGAGAAAAAGACACCTTAGCTAAGCAAGGGTGATAGAGAACACAGATTTTAGGAAGGTGGGGGTGTCTCACCCCGAAGTCTACAGTCATGCTCATGCTTCTCAGGAAGAACCTCAGGAGTTTATATGTTAGCTTTGATTTACGTTTTCTAGTCACTGATCCAAAGAAGGAATTCTGAATGAATAGAGGTGAGGGGGCAGGAAAGAAAAGGGACATTATGTTATTGATCCATAAACACCTAGAAAATTTCTGAACGAAATATGAGACTACATCAAGTTAATTTCCCCAAGAAGTTCTCTCCCATTCTAAACATCTTTTATTGGCTAAGTCTAGAGAATTGTATCAGCTGTTGCCTTTGAAGTATGTTTTTGTTTCTATTTAAGTATGCTAGAATACCGATGCCTTGGTACTATCTCCAGACAGCATCTGAAGTCAGCATAACAATTTCCTCAAGAAAAGTAAACTACATTTCATGCTGGAGCTGCCAAAATACAGTCAAGTAGTTGCTTCCAGTTGTTTGTTTCGACTGTGAAAGAGAACATAAATATTTTATCCTCCTATATACAACTGTTAGCACATGGATATATAGGAGCAATACTTAATATTATGTATAATGGCTTCTTACTGCAATATGGCATAAATCAAAAGGAGCTTACCTTCTGCTGGGATGATACTGGTGGCGTAGTCATCAAAGGTTTAAGTGGAACAGTGTTAGTCTGTGGCGTGCTTATCCTTGGAGACACATATGATCTTGGCGATGAGGCATCAGATGTTAAAGACATTGGAGACTGATTAGATGGCTGAGCTGTAAAGGAAAAAAAAATTGCTTTTAATAAAACCATGTCCTATCGTAAATGTGAATTAGATTTTCTTTTGATACTTTGGAGTATGCTATATTAGACGAGATAGAAACACATTCACTGTGAACAACTAGAACAGTCTAATGTTCAACAACAATCCTAGCTAAGGAATTGTATTTCCTCCAAACTCCTCACTTCTAAAATTTCAGGGGAGGAGAAAGAGAAGAAGCTATTAGGAAATGCTATTTACACATGAAGAGACTAAATCATATGTGACTCCTATTTTAGAGTGCTCAACTTGATTTAACCAAAAGAAAGTATAAATGGTTTATACAGAAATCTATTAATCCATTCTAGGCAAATACCAACAGTCCCCCAAATCATGGTTAAAAATTACCATTAGTACTGCTTATCTACTCAGTAAGATGACTGCATTTATTATTTTGGTTTAATTTTCTAAATTTAAGTTTTGAAGTTTTTTTTATTAAGTTACAAGCCAGAACATATTGAAAATACCTGAAAGAGCATCTTGCCTGGAAAATCAAAAAACGGTCCCCCACCAGACAGAGGAAACTTTCTTTTAAGAATTTAAAGCCTCCCCCAAGAGTCACAGTTGCACAGTACTACAAGATGGGTGTTGAAGTAAGGCAGAGTTGTGTTTTATACTGTTAAATAACACCTAATTCCAGTCCAGAAAAAACTGAGAGGGTCTCACAGAAGTTTCACATTACTCACGTAGAATTACTTAACATACAAAGGAAATCCCAAAAGGTGAGACAGAGAAGCATGTTTACTTAGTAGTGTGTCAGGTTCCTGCTCCTCAATAACAATTTTTTATCCTATCTTTGGAAAAAGAAGTCATTTAACATTCTCCACACCATGTGGCCAAAGATATGACAAGAGACAGATTCCACAACTGCATCAGCTTTTTAAAAATGTTGCATAACAAATCTATATCAGTGGAAAAAAAAATCTCTGAATACCTTGCGTAGACAGTTGTGCAGCTTGAGAAATTAGGGAGGTGATATTGAAAGCAGATGGTCCAGCAGTAAGAATTTTATGGAGTATAGACTGCAGAGAGGCTTGTGTCACAGCTGCTGTTAGAACTGAAAACAAACATTCTGTTTTACTGACAATTCTAGAACACCACTTTAAACTGCTCAAACTGGCTAATTACATTTAAGGTATGTTTTCTTTCAGATTTATTCCCCATATCTACCATGACCAAAGATCCACTTGAACTGCTTTTCAGTTACTTGATTTCAAGTTGACTTGGAATGTCTAGCAAGTCCTTTTCTTTAGTAGTTTTAACTTTAAGATATACACTTACCAAAATTCTTTTGAAAAATAACTTCAGCTCTACAGCTTGACCTTATGGATCAGTAATAATGCTTGTAAACAGCAAGAGAAAATTTGTTTCATTTGCTGCTGTAGTAAGCAGAATGTGTGTGCAGTTTTCTTATACTACAATAATTTAAAAAAAAAAGCAGAATAACTTTAACTCATTACAAGAGATGGGGGGCAGACTTCATGTTCAAGAGGAAAACAAGTTATCTTTCAGGTTAAAAATCTGTGTTTCTTCTTACTAATAAAAAAACCCTTATCTGTTCTGGGTTTAGCTGTCCCATGCCCTCCCCCCCAGCAAAAAAACCAATCACTTTTAACCATGTTAAAACTGCACAATACAGGAAGAGCATCTTGCAGTATGAAATGCTGACCCTGAACTATGAGCTTCTGAACTAACCTTTCCAGAAAGGTCTACAGGCTCTGTGGGATACTTCCTGAACATACATTCCACCCATGCACACTTCTGAAAAAACTGACTCACCAGCACAAGCACAGAATAACTCTGAATTGTGTGCACAGTAAGGGCAGCCCTGCTATGCAAGGTGAAGTCACTCTGCCCACGTGGACACAGCCAGGCCCTCAATGCTATCAGAACAATTCTGAATACTCTTGTTCCAAGACATACACAGCTGCTGCTCAGATACGGCAAGAGAAAATTACTAGAAATTTCACTGGGCAGCTTTTTAATAAAATACAATTGGAGTTGAGTGGACCTTTCATTTTTCAACACAATCATAACACTCCTTTTTTTAGTCCAACCTAGTGCCCTGTAGTTTTAAAGGCTTCTCCCTGCACAGGATAAAGAAACCAGTGACCTACTCACCTATCAGTTCTGAAGGAAGACAGAATATTTGCTGATTAAAAGGAAGCAACTGACAGCTTTTTCTGATGAATAATTGCAAGGTACAGAATATTTTGTACATATTTTCACTTACTTGATTTGCGCTTTCAGAAAGTTAAAGACGATTAACTCTCAGCACTCCATGTAAATGTTTTACTTCCTATTTAAATCAGTGATCCGTACACAAGAAACAAACAAAAAATCCTACACCGCTTTATCAGTAACCTGTCACATGCAGACACATTAGACAAAACTGCATTCAAAATGCATCAACTCTACCTGCTCTTGCAGCAAAAGGCACTGTAAGTGATAAACTGACTTCTAACAAACTAAGCCAATCTGACAAAAGTCTAAGGGAGACACTGATTAAATGTACAACATTTCACTGGCTAGTAAAGTTACTGATACGCTATCTGTATTCAGAGAGTCTAACTTGTTATGATAAAGAAAAGATGTTAGGCAACAAGATTTAAGAACCCCTAGAAGTTTCACTATTTGCAACACATGTTAATAGAACAGCAGTGCAAACTACAGAAAACAAAGAACAGTGCACGAAACAAAGGAACAAAGAGCTCTAACAAAATTTTGTGCAACAGACAAATGCTGATACAGTGATTAAGTCACCAGTTTCAATTACACTGCTCATGTACACCAACATTTATTAATTTGAAAATCTTAAATGTTGAGAAGGTTTAACTGAAAAAAAACCCACAAAAATCTCCACTTTACCTAGGGATTCATTTATTCACTTTTCATTTAAAATAAGGCTTTCATATACTACAGCCTGGTATCCAATAATATACTAACATATGTAAATGAGAGATTACATGAACTTTAAAGAATCCTTACCTTCATTGATTTTGGATATATCTACGCTAGAATTATTAAGCTGCAAGGTGGCTTGCAGAGCAGGCAGCAGCTGTCGAAGGAGATTTGGGTCCTGAAGTAATGGAGGAATTGGTGATTGTGGGATAGGTGAAACAGGAACTGTAGGAGCAGATGAAGCAGGCGCAGAAGTTGGATTCAGTCCAGAAGCAGAAGATGTAGAAGGAGTTGTGCAAGAATGGGATACAGACTTGTCCACAGATGCAGACTCTGAACAGAAGACAGACAGTATTTTTCATTTTCCCCAATATAACCTGACAACTCACTAGTACAATACTCATATTAAATTCAGAAGATCAAATGCCTAACTACCATTTTAAGAAAAAAACTCACAACATTAACAGAACAAAAATCGAAGATAGCTGATTTCTAATGCAATTTATGCTACTGAACCTAATTTTTAGTATGAGCACACACAGGCAACTTTTCCATTTCAAGATACTGGATAAAAAGGAGCCAGTATTAAATACGGGACATCTTTTTCCTTAGCTTTTACAGCAAATGTGGGCCAAAAATTCCTTACGATCACTTCTTTTACTGTGCCTACACTCATATTCTATATTTTTACTTATGAATTCAATCTTTCTTTGGAAAATATACTATGAACAAAAACCTTATAGCCCATGGATTTCGCACGTAGGCTGTATCAAATTTGATGGGAGGGTATAAGCCATGCTTCATTTATGAAGAGACCAGTACAAGAAGCCACAAATATAAGTCTACCGTACAAAATCCAGCTATACTGCTGAGGATTTAGGATAATGAGCTGTACTAAAAATGTAAAACAGTGCTGTTAACATCCCCACAGCAGAGTGGAGAAATACAAAAAAATTTATCTGCCCATAATTAATTTTTAACTTGTCAGCTTCTTCTGAAGCATTACGACCTATATCCTTTATTTTATTAATATAAGTTTAGGAAATATTACTATTTATTATCCACAGAAGTACACAGAGTTAAATACAATTACACTATATGGCAATTTGTTCTGATTAATATGAGTTAATTAATTTTAAATATGACTTCCACTTAACAGAAAGTTGCTCCTCCATTCCAATACGGTGAGAAATTTCTGCAATGAAAGTATTTCAGCTTACTATAGGTGTACCATCAGTCACTTTGAATATCCTTCCTTTAAGAAACCTGGATCATCACATTTCAATCTTAGCTCCCCCTTCTCTCATCCTCATTAAACCCTCAGAGACCCCTGCCCACAAATTCAGTCAACACTAATGCATCTATAGCACCAAAGAAGTTGGATGCAGAGCACAAAGCTATGGATCCAAGATCTAATGCAGGACGTTTGCCCACAGTAATGAAGATCTGGATTTTAAATCCACCTCAAACTGGGCAGAGAAGGTCAACCTGGATATTCTACATTTCAGGCAAAAGTCTAAATGAACTGGGGAAATGGGCTGGGAAGTTCTTTTACTTTAAGGGTGTGCTTGGTTTTTTTATTTGGAGAAATGGTCAAAGTAAGACGATGCTGACTTTATTAGTAAAGAAGTTAAATGGTTTTGTTTTGTTTTACTAAGGAAGAATAAAATGTTACAGAATTTCTAACAGCTTTTGTATTCCAAAAAGCTTAACTGCAACTTCCAAGACTAATTTGGAGAAGAACCCTAAAAAAACAAATATGAAAAATTATGGAAGTGAGGAACAATGTGTAAATCTTTTCACTAAGATTTCTAATCTCACTGAGAAGAGGATTTCTGCTTCCATGCTGTTACAGTATAAATAGCTTATAAAGGTCATAAATACTCCAGAAAACTTCTTCCAGACAAGTAGCTGAGAAATCTGAACCAGAAAAAAACCTGCTGAAGAATCTGAATTTGAAAGCTTGCAAAGATGCAACAGCCAGGACACAAAGACATATTTTGGAGTTTCAGGCGAACTTCTGAAAAAGATGTGCCCCTAAACAGTTAGAGCCTCCTCAGCGTTGGTTGCAATGTATCTGTGAAGGGACCTGGTCATTTGGCCAGGAGCTTTCATAAGAACAACTTAAAAAGGAACAAAAGGGTTACAAAGATTGAAGATGGGGAAAAAAAGAAAAACCTGTTACAAAGTTCCTGTATGGTTTTCAGTAAGGTGAACTAGGACAATTGATTAACAATTAGTTACTATTAACACACTAAGTCATTAGTAAAGTTTTTGTTATAATGTACTGCATCTTATGTTACAGTGTTCAAAGTAAACGCTAAGACAACTGCAGGTCAAGACATATCCAACAAACAAGAATCTTTTCATACTAAACAAAAACATGTGAAGTTGAAATTGAACTTGGATCTGTCATAGTCCAAGTAAGATCAAGATACACTGGCAGACAAAAGCAAGGGAAATAAGCACAATGGGGCACGTTAGTACTTACATGTACAAGCCTGCTACCTACAGTTTTGAGAACCTTACCAGAAAAACCACCATTAAAAAGCCCCCAAACACAAAACACCCACATTTCAAAATGAAGAAAGAATACTGGGCAACTGCCAGCACTTGTTTTAAAACATATTTAATGTATTTAGGCTTGTCTTCACCGTTAAATATTAAGTTATTTTAAGTAAAGAAGCAACTCACTACTGTATTATTTATTCATGTAAGCAAATACCTGACCCTGAAACCACACCACCATACCAAACAGCTGGAAGTGCTTTTCACCCATGCTGCAGTTCTGAACAGAAAAGACACTGACTCAAATGCAAACTCAAGCTAACAATGCAGTTAAAATAAACCTTATACCCACTCAGTCCTGGGCATTCACTTATTTCTTGAGTAACAGAACTCAAAACATGTCACTCAAAACCACTGAATTCCATGAGGTCTGTAAAACTACTTTAGTTTGAGTTTTTATGCTCTAAAAATGCACACTGAATTGCATCGACACAATACAGTCAAGTTATTTATTTCGGACAATATAGAGACACTATTTCATAGCTGTATTATTGCAGATATTTTAAGTACAAGTTAAAATGTATCTGTGAAAGGTATTTTTGTACAATCACCCTTTTAAACCTAGAGAAAGGATACAAAGCAAGGAAACGCCTAATGGTAACATTCCAATATTCTGAGATGTTTAACAACTCAAAAACAAAACACTAAACGTTATAAAAGAATACATATCTATGATTATGACAACCTACATGTATGTCACATTACAAATGTTATTTAACATCATAGAGGATGCAGAGCAAAATGACTGTTCAGAACATCACTGCATTACACAAATTAAAATTTAAGTTATTATTACTGAAATTCAAGCTATAAACCTGTTTCTGCCAAAAAAAAAAACCTGCAAAAATACTAGTAGAAATTTAAGTATTTCTTGTTTGTATTAAGTATCTGTGCTGGTTCTGGCCAGGACAAGGTTAATTTTTGGAGTAGCCAGAGGGGCTGGTTATTCTATACCACCTCACTTCCCTTCTAGGGGCAGGGGTAAGGGAGTTGTTTTCCAGTCGGCGTAGTGTGAATTGTCTCTCTTGTACATCCTCTTATTAATATTGTTGCTGTTAGTGTTCATTTCTTATTTCATTGCAGCAATTTTTTCTTATCTCAACCTGCAATCTTTTCCTTTTGTGCCTCCAATTCTCCTCTCTAGCCTGTCACGGGGGAGAGGGAGGAAGCAGTGAATGAACAGTGCATGGGGAACACCGATCACAAAGCTCAAGAGCCTTACCTGGGGTACGCCCAATGGGGTACAAAGGCTTGAGATACTCACATCTGACCAGAGCAGTTTGAAACAAATTTGATTTAGGCATTTGTTGTACCAGGCAGGGACTCAACAGTCACAATGTTGCTTGGTCTGTTCACATGGTTGTGGCACCTAACCCTGTATATGCCCTGTGTGCCCACCATGGTATTTTTTTCATAGCAGGGAGAGAGAGGGATCAGGATTGTGTGTTGCTGTATTGTGGGAGACCAGTTTATGACATGTGGGGCAATGAGGTTCATTTGGGAAGTGTGTTCAGTAATGCTCTTTTACCCTTCTTTTGGGGCCTACCTCTGGGAGTCCATTGAATTGTACCTACTCTATGGGGGAACAGAGGCAGGTAGTTTTCACCAGCTTTTTATGCCCTTTGTCTCTTCCAGGCCACTTAAACCAGCTTTTGAGAATTCTGGATTTCCTTTGGTTGTTAAGAAAAGCATGGTCTTGTTGCTATGTCTCTTGGGTACAGTCTACACCATGTTTTAGAGTCAGTGTGGCCCATACCATGCTTAGAGCCAGGAGAGAGATTTCTAAAAAGGTCTGCCCCCTGGGTGGATTGTCATGAGTGGGATGAAATGTGGGAGAAAATGGGCCAGTTTCTGGGGAAATTCTCTGCTCCAATGGTTTGGAAGTTCATCCCTGAACAACTACAGGATAAAGCAACAGAGTATTTTCAAGGAGGATGGTGTGACATCTCCAGAGGGGAGCAAATCATTGCAGTGTGTTGGGCACTGGCTACGCTTTACCAGACATAGCTCAATAGTAGACAGTCTCTCAGGGAGAACAGGGGGAAAAACACACAGGCACTGAGACAACTCAAACAGCAGCTGAACCAGAGGACGAACCTGTGCCAGTAGCAGCTGCCCCTATACAGAAGAAATTCAAGATCAAATCAGTCCAGCTAGTGAGGGATGAAGAGGAAGTAGAACCCTCACAACAGCAGGAAGAGGAAGGGCAAAAGATGATTACCCAATCCCTGTCCCTGAGTGAGTTGTGAGATATGCAGGAAGATTTCAGGTGCCAGTCAAATGAACTCCTGGTGACCTAGCTGCTCCAACACTGGGGTGTCATGGCCCATGATATGAAACTAGATGGTAGTGAAGCCAAGCAACTGGGATCCCTGTCCTGGGACATGAGCACTGAAAAGGGAATTGGGAAGACAAACTCCCAGCCTTTGGAGGTGACTCCTGTCATGCAGGAAGGAAGGTATTGTCTCAAGGACAGTCTAGTAGTGCACTGCAGCAGGTAGAATGCCACGGAAAAAAGGTATCCAGTACATGAATCAGATGTACTGGAGGTAATCTACAGAGACTCAAATAACAAGCAGTCTCCTGTAGATTCAGATCAGGTCCAGTGCACACAATCCACGTGGCAGAAGTCTGCACAGAGCATGCCACTGTCGTACACCAACTCACTGGCATTAACGTCAGTGAAGGGAGAACAAACAGTACTTCATGTGACTACCCAGCTCCAGCAATATGATCACCTAGACCTACACCTCGGCTGTGGAGACTTTGGAGAGACTTGAAAAAGTCTGTGAGGAAATATCCCATGCTCTCACAGTACAGACCAGAGTCTCTGCTATTGGGAACAAGCACCCCCCTGCTCGAGAGAGAAGACACACACGACAAGGCAACCTGTATTTTTTCTGTGAGCAAAACAGAGGACATGAGGACGTGGGGTGTTAAATCCACCTCTGCCCTAGCAGTATGGGTATGTGAGCTGAATGTCTGGAAGAACCACCATGAGAGGAAATTCTACACAGACAAATGCCACTCCAATTTTCAGTGGGCAAGTCCTCAGACAGAAGAGGTGATGTTACTTTTGATCCTCTAGAAGGAACCTCCAGTTCATATTTACAAGAAGTGAGCAATGAGAACTATGACCAGGACTAAAAGGGTCCTGCTCCCAGCCAGATGGGGTAAAGGGACAATCAGATCTATTGGCCCAATGGATCCTATAACTGGATCCCCTGGCCTGGCACATCAGACCCACAAGAGCATAAGGCTTTAGCTGACACCAGCACACAATATATCCTGATGCCATCAAGATACGTAGGGGCAGAATACATCTGGATTTCTGGGGTGACAGCAAGATCCCAACAGCTGACTGTACTGGAAGCTAAGTAAATCTGACTGGGAATGAATGGTAAAACTACCCCACCGTGACCGACCCAGAAGCACCATGCATCCTTGGTACAGATTACTTCAGAAGAGGGTATTTCAAAGACCCAAAAGGGCATTGTTGGGCATTTGAGACAGATGCTCTAGAGACAGAGGAAATTAGACAGCTGAATATCTTGCCTGGTCTGTCAGAAGACCCTTCTATTCTGGGACTGCTGAGAGCTGAAGAACAACAGGTACCCAACTGCTACCACAACGGTCACTGTTGACAATACCACACCAACTGGGACTCTGTGACCCCCATCCATGAGATAATTTGTGAACTGGAGAACCAGGGAATGTCAGCAAGACTCACTCATACTTTAATAGCCCATATGGCCAGTATGCAAGTTCAATGGAGAGTGGAGACAGTGGACTGTCATGGCCTGCCATGACAGTGAGTGTTGCCATGCCAGATGTGCTTGAACTCCACTATGAACTGGAGTCCAAGGCAGGGAAGTCGTGCCACCATTGACACTGCCAGTACATATTTCTCCATTCCTCTGGCAGGAAAGTGCATGCCACCATCTGCTTTCACCTGAGGAGTGTGCAGTACACTTGGAACCAACAGTCCCAAGGCTGTGAACACAGCTCCACCATTCGCCATGGACTCATCCAGAATGCACTGGTAAAGGGTGAGGCCCCAGAACACTTGCAGTACATTGATGACATCATTGTATGGGGAAACACAGCAGAAGAAGTTTTTGAGAAAAGGGAGACAATAATTCAAATTCTCCAGAAGGCAAATTTTGCCATAAAGCAAAGTAGGGTCAAGGGACCTGTCCAAGAAATTCAGTTTTTAGGAGTAACAAGATGGACATCATCAGAGTCCAATGGATGTAGTCAACAAAATAGCAGCTATGTTCCCACCAACAAGCAAATCGTAAGAACAAGCTTTCCTAGGTGCTGTGGGTTTTTGGAGAATGCACGTTCCAGATTACAAACATACTGTCAGGCCTCTCTACATGCGACATGGAAGAATGACTTCAAGTGGGGACCCAAACAACAAGCTTTTAAACAAAACACGATCATGCAGTAGCCCTTGGGCCAGTCAAGACAGAAGATGTGAAAAATGTGCTCTACACTGCAGTCAGGGAGAATGGTCCTTCCCTGCGTCTCTGGTAAAAAGCACCTGGGGAGACTCAAGGACAACCTCTGGAGTTCTGGAGTCGGGATACAGAAGACCTGAGGCCTGCTACGTCCCAACTGAAAAAAAGATACTGACAACTTACGAAGGGGTTTGAGCTGCTTCAGAAGTGATCGGCACCAAAGGACAGCTACTCCTGGCATCCTGACTGCCACTGAATGTGCAAGGCAGAAGTCCCTTCCACACGTGATGCTATGTGTAGCAAGTGGGTCATGCTGGTTACACAGCAAACTCAAAAAGGAAACCCCAGTCGCCTTTGGATCTGGGAAGTCATCACTGACTGGCCCAAAGATGAAAATTTCAAACTATCATCGTCAGAGGACGAAAAGGTGATGTGCTGAGGAGACTTTACCATAAAATCAGCTACTACCAAATGAAAAGTAACAGTCTCTTCACTGATTGCTCCCGCTGTATCGTAGGGATACACTGAAAATGGAAAGCTGCTGTATGGAGTTCTATGAGGCAAGCCACAGAAGCTATTGAGGGACAAGATGCATCAAGTCAGGTTGTACAGCTGAAAGCCATCCAGCTGGCTTTAGATATCACTGAATGAGACAAAATGGCCAACACTCTACAATGAGTCATGGACAGTCACAAATGCTCTGTGGGGGTGGCTGGGCTGATGGCACTGGAGAGTGAAAACCATCTGGGCTGCTGTACTGTGGCAAGACATGATTGCTCAGGCAGAGAAGCTGACTGTGAAAGTCTGTCATGCAGATGCTCTCTGCACCCGAGAGCTGGGCTACTGAAGAACGCTGCAACCATGGATGGGTGGACCAAAGTGCCAAGATTAAAGTGTCTCAGATTCACCTGGACTGGCAACATAAGGGCGAGTTATTTCTGGCTCAGTGGGCTCATGGCACCTCACATCATCAGGAAAGATGCAACATACCGACGAGCTCATGACTGAGAGCTGGATTTAACCATGGACAGTATCTCAAATGTTATCCACAACTGTGAAACACACACTGCAGTCAAACAGACCAAGAGGGTAAAGCCCCTGTTGTACGGTGGATGATGGTGAAAAGTAAGTATAGGGAAGCCTGGCAAACTGATTATGTCACGCTTCCAAAAATCCGCCAAGGCAAGCTCTACATGCTTACAATGACAGGAACAACCACTGGATGGCTGGAGACATACCCTGCACCTCACACCACTGCCTGAACACCACCTCGGGCCTTGAAAATCAAGTCCTGTAGCAGCATGGTACCATTAAAGAATTGAATCAGCCAATGGGACTCATTTCAAAAACAGCCTCATAGACACCTGGGCCACAGTACTGAGTGGGTATATAATACTCCCTTATCACACACCAGCCCCTGGGAAAACGGAACTGTACAACAAACTGTTAAAAACCACATTGAAAGCAGAAAGCAGTAGGATCTTCAAACATTGGGAGACAAATTTAGCAAAGGCCACCTAGTTAGTTAACACCAGCTCTACCAAGCAAGAGGGCCCTGTCCAAACAAAACTTCCATGTACCATAGAAAGGGATTAAGTCCCTGTGGTGCATATGAAGAATGTATTAGAGATGACAGTTTGGATTAGTCCTTCCTCAAGCAAAGGCAGAACCCATCCACAGGGTAGGCAAACCCATCCATGTTTTTGCTCAAGGACCTTGGTGCACTTGGTGGGTAATGCAGAAGGATGGGGAAACACTATGTGTACCTCAAGGGGAATTGATTCTTATGTGAGAACAGTCTGTAATGTTGAATTTTAAAACACTGGCTGCTGAATGACACTGTCACTGTGTGCTATAATTACCACGGCGAGTGAGTATGGACTGCTTCAGATATACCCATCAGGAGCTTCTGATACATCTTGCAATGGGAGCGCACCAGTTGGAAGGTGTAGGATCTGAGCATCATGTAGGTGGTACTGAATAAGGGGTGGATAACATCCTGGTTCTGGCCAGCACAGGGTTAATTTCTGCAGCAGACAGAAAGGGCAGTTATTTTGTACCACCTCACTTCACTGTCCGGGTTGGGGAAGGGGATTTTTCTCCAGTCGGAGAAGGTGGCAGCAGCTCCCATTCCCTGTGGTGAGCTTTTGTTCACACATGAATTTTTCACCTCTCTTGGACACCCATCTAATAATATTGTTACTTTTACTGTTCATTTCTTATTTCATTGCTGTTTCCAGGAAATTGTTCTTATCTCAACCCATGATTTGTACCTCTTCTCCAAAAAGGGAAATTCCTCTGTGATGGAAACTCACATGTTAAAAATACAGACTACAAATTAGTTGTATATAATTGCAACTTTCTTGAGCTTAATTTAAACCCATCCATCTTACTTCATGGCTCAGACAGGATACTAAATCCTAGAACTGCTGCCAACAAAACAAAGCCTCCAAATATTTTCACACCCATTTTTGAATAATGTAACTACAAAGTTTAAAACCTGGTTTAATTTATGATGCTGATGTACAGAGCCTGCAAGTTTTGCCTTTTGAAGTTAATTTAACTAGTCAGAACTCCTCAAGATGAAATATTTGTCTGACAAAACCCCTCAGATGTCACCCACTGGAGTGTATGCATTTCCCCTGCTTTTTCCACAAACAGAAGCAGAAACTCCCCACTCCCTTCTTTTCCTCTCTAATTCCCTTTTTCTGAGAGACTGTTTCATTGTTTATTTTATCACAGAATTAAGTTTACTTTCCAGCATTTAAACACTATTTTCTAGTTTACTGGAGTTTTCAAAATTGCCTATTAATAATACAATCATGTAGTTCTTAAGTGCACTTGAAGCCCTCAAACATCATGAACACAGCATGCTGAGAAAAGTTAAACATCTCCACAAATTTAAATCCTGTAGTTTTACAATTCTGATACACTGGTCCTTACACCCGAGTCAACATCAATTCATGCTCCTTGACAAGCAATCTACTACTGCAGAATAAGGATTTGGATTACATGACAGTCATTCACAAACCTAATCTGAATCATTAAGCACCAGGCTAAATATGAAATGACAACTGGAATTTTCCCAACAGAAAATACAAATTAATCCGCATCTTATAAAAATATTTTTCGTAACAATTTAAGACTTTTGCAGGCTTTACAGCAGAGTCTACGGCTGAAGAAGTTGAACAGGGCAAGGCTGCAGCCTCTTCATTGTCAACATCAATTTCAAAACAAATGCTATGCAAATGACTCTAACCTCACCTAAAACTTCAGCTTTTATCATGGAAGTCCCACAGAAAGCTTTTTAAATAATAAAAATTAAAATGAAAACTAAAACTAGAACATAGCATGCTGCGATCTCTTCAAGTTGTAAGAACTTCATTAAATAAAATTTGTTTTATCTCTTCCTCAGAGTAACTAAAAAAAAATCAGATTACTTTCAAAATTACTTCTTGTGATTTTAAAAATATGACTTTGCACCAATCTTTCCTTTATAAGCGATGCACAATAAAGCCTCAATATCTGGAGCTTTTAAAAAAACTTTAAAAATCCAATCACTTTGTGGCAGTAACGTGAAAATACAGTTTGCTTTCTGACAATTATGCAAAGAAGTTTTTTAGATGCAGCCTATGTACAGAACTGTATTATAGAACTAAACAACTTTCTGGACCATCAACTTTATTCAGGTGAAAAAAAAAGACCAAAAATAAAGCCATCCGAAACAAAAAAAAAAAAAAAAAAGAGGAAATCTAAGTAAGCAGATGGCAAAAAGAAACACCATTAGATTTGGAGATAAACTTAATGGTAAGAACTATTAATGGGTTTAACATTAAAATGGAGCAGGAAAAAACCTTTTCATAATGAAAATAATTTTTGAAGACCACAATGATTAGGGAAGAGCTTTCTATTCATAGCACTCTCTGCTGGGAGCGTGACCCACAATCACATCTTTTGGACAAAAAGGAAAGAAATCCAAGTTATCAGTCAGAATTAATATTCTTGTCATTTCATATGACAAGAATCTCTATGACACAAGATGCAGCTTGTTTTAAAAGATGCAGTTTGTTTGCAAAGAGATTTGCCAAAGTTTTTGCTTAAGTAGAAACACCAGGTCAAGTCAGAATGCAAACATCCTGGTGTGATGCTTCCAAGCAGTGGGAATTTTTTAATAACATGGCCAAATGACTCTTTCAGGGAAAAAAAAACAACAGAATTTTCAGCAGTTGTGCCAAAATGATCTTCAGTTTTTTCTAAGCACCCTTAGCTTCTCAGTTTGAGTCAGTACATAAACACGCTACTGAATCTTGGCATCACCAATCTCTGCCCCTTATGACAAGGATTTTTGCTCCTAAGTGAACAGCTGATCTGACACGACTGACATTCTGAAAGGCAACCCTGAGCCTAAAAGGTGAAGGGAACAGGGTGGAAATCGAGGCCTTCTGACTGTTCAGCTACTCTGCTTCAACGCAGAGGTTTGACACTGACAGTCCCACACCTCTGCTGTGCTGCTGCCACCCTGCTCAGTCCTGTGAGCACCTCTAACTTGCTTACTCTCCTCCTGAGCAGGGTGTGCTGAGCTCATCAGGCACGTGAGCGTGAATGAGAAGTGGATGGGGGAAAAAAGAACAAAATTGGGAAATGCCTTTTTTGTGAAGAAAGGTCTTTCCTTCTCAGCTCTCTTTCTGACAGCTAACATACTAGTACTCCCTGCATGACTAGCCTTAAATTATTGCTATATATTAGCTTGCTCTTACTCTGATTTATAGCAACAAAGATGTATTTTTAATGACATGGAAATTACCGACTACTCTTGACTAGATGATTCCTAAATTATTAAAATGACTCTTTGAGTGTTCCAATAGCTTTTACTACTGATGTAATTTTTACCCCATTTAAAACAAAACAAATGCATCCAAAGTCCTTTGGAGTCAACACTGCAACATTACCCGACCTCTCTATTGTGAGCTCGAGCTGTTATCTTTGCACTGCTAGCAACTATAAGGCACTTGTGCTCTCACAGTGTGCTCTCTGTGGGAGGAAAACTGCATTACAAAATTTTCAGAAATTTTTATCTTGTTGCCCTATAAACCTCATCTCTGCTTCACTGATTTAAAAACTACTACCCAGGACGACTAACAGAATTGCTTTATTTTCTGCTCATGATTAAGAATCATAACACATCTTCTGTGCAGAAGCACCTGGAGTGTACAGTCAACCAACTAAGCTCTCTGAGCACTGACAGTCACATTTATCTGTTTTACGTAGTTCAGTTCTGATCTACTAAGGACTGTAAGCCACAACAAAAATACATAAATATTTAAAAACAATGCATTCTGTAAACACATTTGACCAAATGAAACTATAGTAACAACAGCAACTAGATTCTCAAAAATACTCAAATTATCTAAAATACAAAAAAAAAAAATCCCTATTTCTCACATTAAGATTACTCAAGTCTTAAAACTGAATTTTTTGTATTTTACCTTTGCTGCCAAAATAAATGTAACAGCAATATTCAGCAAACAAGTATAAAGTATTGGAAGAAACTAACAGTCTCACATGTAACTTTTTCTAACTGACATATGAATTGAGTAATATACTTGAAACTGCAAAACTCAGCCAAAGAAGATGCAACAATACCAGAAGCAATGTTAATAACTGACCACTAAAGCTAGCAAGTGTTACAAAAAAACCGCAGGGGTGAGAAAAGGAAAAGAAGCACCGGAGTCACAACCCACCCAGCACTGCACTGGCCAGCTTGCTGTGTTCTCACAAAAGTTTTAGAGTACTGCTGCTCTAGAAACAGAAGTGCTGCCTTGATGGGACTTGGAGGAAAGGTGTGAGAAGCAGTATTCTACAGACAGACACACTGTTAAGATACGGGCAATACAACATTTCATTCTGAATTAGAAATAGGAAAATGTGATGTGTCCTACAGATAAAGCAGCCAAAAAGTAGGAAAAGCAACCCCACACTTTACCTGCATAAAGCACTCACAGTGAGCACAAACAGAAGCAGCAGATTCTGACTGGAACATTCAAACCAAAGGGTAGAGGTCAAATAGTTCCCCAGGAACTCTCCACTACTGCCAGCCATTGAGGGCAGAGGACTACTGCTAACAGCTGAGCTATAGTTCAGCCAGGGATTTTATTCAATCTCCTTGTGGGACTACAACATACCCCTGCAGCAAAAGAGATTGAGCTGAAAAAAGCATTGTCGTTGGGTTTTGTGCTTTTCTGTTGTTCTGCTGTTCAGAACTATTACTGCTTAAAAAAATACACACTGAAATCAGAACTATTAAAACAGTGGTACATATAGGCTGGCATAAGGCAGCCAGCAACACATTCACAAGAAGCAAGAATTCATTTAAGGAAGGACTACTCCACATATTATTCAGTCATTTGGACCAACCTATTTTTATAGGCAAAAAAATACAGTTTTACCTCTTTTTAGTAAGAGAGAGGGATGGCATAGTCAGTGAACAGAAAAAGAAGATCAAAGGCTATTTGCTTTACTACCGTAAACATAAACCTCTCAAACTATTTTTCAGTTCTGCAAAGACTTCTAGAAGATTGTTTGAGCCAAGTGTCTCAGGACAATTACTGTATTTTCAATTTGTGTAACAGCTACAAAAAACCACTTTATAAAGGGCATACTTCTAGTACTGCAGGTTCACAGTCACATCTGAGAGAATGAGTAACAGTAAATCATCCAAAGCACTGCTTCTTCCCTTTTTTTAAATTTAAATATGCAAAATGCTACAGAAATTTTACTGGTTTAGTTTCCTTAAAAAGACAGTCCGACATTCCTCAGAAAAAGAAAAGGAAAGTCAATTGAATGTACTGTTTGATGAGCTTTTATCATGACAGCACCTGCACTGAATTCTTCTGTTTCTGAACAAAAGGTAAAGCAAAATGTAAAAAACTCACATTTTCTACAGTAAGAATTTCAAGCCTAACGTTCACCTGTTCTAATTCTTCAAGTATTTACTAACATTCTGTAATCAACCCTTTTCTGAAGCTCAGTAAGTACAATATTTGCTCACAACCCAGTGCCATGAAACAGATCAATGAGGCATGATTATTACAGACAATCTATTCATTTAACCCATATAAAATTAAAAAAACACCTATCTAAGAATACAAAAATTCAGTGAA
Source organism: Leptocoma aspasia (assembly GCA_013399835.1). Classification (NCBI taxonomy): domain Eukaryota; kingdom Metazoa; phylum Chordata; class Aves; order Passeriformes; family Nectariniidae; genus Leptocoma; species Leptocoma aspasia. The sequence goes on from VXAX01003791.1 coordinate 1,123,487, forward strand.
CTATTTAATATGGAACCATCCATGGATTCTAATGTAAGATTTACAGTATCAAAACTGCCCTGTGTGATTGTTTTCAATATTATACCCAGCTGTATGTTCTCAAATTAACGTTGTATGTAAGAAATATTGGAACTCTCTGCCAACATCTGTAGCATTTGTCAGAATGGGAAGTTCCTTCAATTGCTGTAACAGTCATCTATTCAATTAATGAAGATGTGCAGTAAAGCAGCAAAAGAATACCCAGTATGAAATATGATCACACACCAAATTGGAATCAACAACATGCCAGAATTGAATAAGAGGGGTTTTCAGTGTATTTTAAATATAGAAATGGAGTAGATATACTAAAGGAAAGAACACTTGACATGGATGTTTTGCAGTGTAATGTGTACAAGTGCATCAAACTACAATCAGAAAATAGAGGCTTAACTGAAGCAGATAACTACTGCACTCAGTACAAGAACCATCTTTGCACAAGCACACCTTACTTCATGCTTTACTGTGTTGAATAGGAAAAGGCTTGCTGAAAATCACCTGTTTCTCTGTAGTTTACAGTCAGTTTTAATGACCCAGGTTACGTACAAATTGCAGGAAGTGTCAAGAAAAAACATTAAAAAATTCCTTTACATGTACAATTATCTTACGGTATTTGTCAGTGTATGCTATTGTTTGAATATTTTGTAAGGCCAGCTGTTCTTAAGTCTGTATAGAAGTTGGAACTCTTTAATAAACAAAAGTGGAGGACTTGAAAGGAAACACAGAGTACAAGACCAGAGTCAGACCAGAGTCTGTTTTGGTCTTCTTTTTAAAACTATTTAACTAGGCCAACTTGCAAGTATGGACAGGGCAACAAGCCATCTTTCAAAAAAGAATTCAATTACATATTAATTATACAGTATTTTAAATTAAAACACAACATGATTATCAAAAATTACTTTTCTCCCTCTCAAAGCCCTCAAAATAAAATTTTCTTACACAATGCCACTATCTAAAACTCAACTACACCAAAGTAACGCCGTATCATTAATGACACACATCTCATTCTCAAAATCTTCTTGAGCTCTTCATCCCTAATAATGAAGTAAATCTAACTAAAAGACAGATTTTTGAAAGGTCTGAAAGGTCGCAAACAATGCACAGTGAAGTCCTGATCTTCACTTGACTCTAACTGTACCTAACATATTATCAGATAACAGAAACACAATCTATCAGCAGATTTCGAACTGAAGATCCAGTATTTCTCAAGATACAGATCAAAACAGATTAGCTCTTACAAACATGTAGAAAACTCTTGCTTTCTGAAAGAACTGTGCTTGTGTTGATTGAAAGGTTTGACACTGGCATTCCAAACAGTAACAGCAGTTCATAAAACATAATGGTCCAAAATGACTTTCAAATTGTGTAACTACATAAATAAATGGCAAAGATCCAAAACAACAAGAGAGAAGAATTAAAATATGTTCTACAAAAATACATCTTTCAAATTATCATTTGAAATGTTAATTTGCTGAATAAGCCAGTAAATAGTAAATATCACAGTGTCAATATGAAGTTGTGTAAGATATAGCAAATGGGGTTTAGGGGAAAGTAAACAAATCAAAACAGTAATCAGGTTCTAAGCACATACAATCAAACAGGAAAAAAAATCTTTAAATTCAGTACTAACATACTTTGAACAAGCAATGTAGTGCAATGCATCATCTTGAATACTAGAGGGAATTTCATTAGACATACCTTTTCTCTCTGTTTTCTGTGCAGGGATGGAAGATGTGGATGTAGACAGTTTTGATAAAGTAGATGCTCCATTAGCATCAAAGGATTTCTTTGGCTGGTGATCAGATTGTAGAGAAAATGGACTAGGAGGAACAGTGCTTGGGGTAGCAGTTGGATGAACCACTGTTTTGATGGGATGCTGTACTGGAGTAGAACTACTGTGAGTCTCTGCTCTTGGCAGTCTGTAGTCTCTGTCATTGTGCCTGCTTGTTTGAGATAAAATATTCTGTGGGAGCATACTGCTGGTGTCACTGGAATGCTTGTCTTCCACTTTTTTTCAGGATTTCCCAAGTAACGTTGCAATAAGAAAAAAAAAAAGATTAAATTAGAAACAAGTCTAAGATTGCAGTAACTGATTAATACAGCTGCACACCAACAACTAGAGCTGATTGAACTGCTTATGATTAAAAAAAAGCTTCAAGTAGATCAGCATCAAAAAAGGCAAAATTTAATTCTACTCACTGACAAAATGCATTTTCTCTGACCTTTGCTTGATTTAGAGTTCCAGTTAAGCACTGTGTTTTGATGAAAGGCTGCTTTATAACGAGTGTTAACAGTCAAGTTAACTTTTGAAGTCTTCTAAAAAGATCTAAATTGAGATCTATTTTTTCCATCTTGTATTTAGTGTGAAGAGATAATTTGTGCCATTTTCTTTTGTTCATCAAAAACCATGAACATCAAGTAATTTAACAGTTTCGCATTCTACCCTTCAAAGAATTCCTCTTCATGTCACTTGAGTACTACTACAACAAACTTACTTACAGTTAATTCAAGACATTTATATATGTTAAATGAATGACTAAGCTGCACTGGTCACATGATCACAGACTTAAAAATATGCTACTCAGTGAACACAGAGTAATTCTTTTTATAGATTCTTACATTTTCACCTGTCACAAAACAAATTACTCACTGCATGACTGTCACCTTTTTGCAGCATCCAGTAGACTTTAGCATATGCAGTAAGTTTCAATGTACACAGAGAAATACCTCTTTATACATCTCCACCTTGTCAAATCCCAAGAGCGTGGGTGAAGAATACTACTTTGGCTTCTACTTTTAAACTACCCTGAGAACTATGCTACAAATTTACCCAAACTACATCAGCATACAGACAGAATCTCACAGTACAACTATTTTCCAGAAGAAAACTGACAAAGATTAAACCCAGGTATCAGGACAAAAATCTCCAAGTTTTTTACGGAAATTTACAGTAAATTTATAAATTTATAGAAATTTATAGTCCAGGAGAGATTTTGCTAAGAGTACTGGTGAGGTAAAAATATGCTCTCAGTAGCACACACAAGCCTCTGAAAAGCCCGATATCAAAATCCATTGAATTAGGTTATTATTTTTAGAAGTGAAATCTTTATTTTTAAGGTCAGAATATGACATTAGCAGGTCTCAATGATCACAACAGTCCAACTAAACTACAGATTATGCAAGTTGTTTAAGTAACAACATATGAAGAGAATTAAACTCGACAGTATAAGCCACAAAAAGGAGGAGCACCATGAAAAGCATTAAACAAGAGTTGCACTAGTAAAGTTATTTAAAGAAACCACATTTGGGACAGTTAACTGTGATACTCACTTTGGCTTTTATATATCAAAAGGTGAGAAAAGGGATTTTTTACAACTTTTGAAGTGTGGAAAAGAAAACAGTAATGCAAACAAGGCAAGAATATATTGCTGTAAAAAAACCACATACTTCCACTGGCAAACCCACTGGCAGCTGTCGCCTGCATCACCTCTCTTCTGTAATCCCTATCTTTTGGAAAACTGTTAACTGACATTTTGCTTGCTTCTTTTTGTCTCTGCTCTCTGTAGGAAAGAAAACAAAAGTTATGTAAGAATTTACATTATCTAATAATGAAACAGTTTCTGTAAATTACATAAGACGAATTAAACTTGCTGCTACAGGTGGGGTTAGCAAACTCCAGCCACTGCGTCCTTACATCTGTGGTTGTTGAAGCCCACAATATACCAGTCCAGCTCACTAATCTTGCCCAAAAAAACCCCAAAAACCACCCAAAAAAACCCAAAACAAAACAAAACATTAAAAACAACACTCACAAAAAAACCCAAAACAAAACAAAAAAACCCAACCAAAACAAACCAATAAACCCCAGAACAAAACAAAAACCAAACCAACCAACCAACAACCCCACCCCCAACAACAACACCACCACAATCCAAAAACTCATCCCCACACAAACCAAGCATGCTTCCCTCTCAGGCTCTGGATTGTCAAGGGATTAAAGAGGTGCCAGAGGTCATGATAAGGGTAGGAACACAGCAGACTTAGAGCACAATCTTTTACAGCAGTAATCTATTAGATAAGATCAACTACTCTAAAATATTCTTAAGAATGTTTGTTCTTTATACAATTAAAACAAATGCAAACATATACCTTTCCAGCCACTCTTTTGGTTTTTCCCATTGTGAAACTTCTGTTCGGCAGTTGTAGTAGTATTTTTTGCCTGAAGAGCTGATGTGTTCAGACCAATCATCCGCAGAATCGTAAGCCTTTAAAATACAAACAAATAAAAAACAAACAGTGTTGGACAAAAGACTACTTGAGAGTTTTAATATACAACTTTAATAGCTTTCACTGATTTTAAAACTACATGGCAGCCTTTTATGTACCCATATCATTGCTTTCCACCACCTCTAAATGCCCGTTTCATTGATAGCTTGAACACATGACCAGTATTCTCCTGCTGCATTCTGCAAGAGTTTCCTCTGGTTTATTCCCATCAAACCCCCTAACAAAATCTAATAGTACATTTAGTGACAGTAAAGTCAATACTGGTAACATTAGTTTCCTTCACCTTACAACATCCTCAAAATTATTATCTTGCCAAAAGTTTTCTCCTGATCACAAATTTACCAACTTTGGTTTTGGGCAATTTTTTACAAACATCGATCTACTAAAACTTTGATACTGAAGTGACTAAAATCTGCAATATGTAATGCCTTTCAAATAAGTAAAATCATACTGCCTACTCTAGATTTACCACAAAGTTCATGGAAAATATTTCTGTATCTATGTAATTTAAATAATCTAATATTTTAAAATTAATGACAGGTAACTCAAAGCTCTAATGATTACCAACTAGAATAGTTTTACAACACATGACAAGTGCAGATTGGGTTTACAGAGTGTTTATAAAATGAAGACTAATGTTGGAAAACTCAAGCAAAATGTACATGCTGCCTTAGACAAAATTATGAAAATATGGTGTGTATGAACAGGGCAACACATTGATAAAAATCAATCACAAATACTCACTGCATCAGAAGTTTTGCTTGGATTATTGCTGGGATTAGAAGAATGTGAATTTGAACTATGAAGAGCACTGTGGTTGTGTGAATTTTCTTGTGGAGAGTAACTGGTCCCTGAAAGAAAAGAGAAAGACTATTCACCATGTATGCTTTCAAAGAAATCAACCATCTGTATTCTGAGGAGGTGGGAGGAGAAAGAAGAGGGAAAAGGAGAAGGCAAGTTGTCCAAAACCTGGATCACAGCATAGTTCAGATGAAGAAGCATTTCAAGACACCACATGCACATTTCTTTTTCACATAACATAAAACTCACTTTGATTTTATAATTAGAGTAATGCGGTATGTCCCTTCACTGGTCTAACTCTCAAACTTTATTCCATTACTAGCAAACAAATACCCTTTATAATGTTGATGCTTTTAAGAGTCCTAACATGCCAATTCAGAAATTAAGACGTTTTCTCCTCAATACTGGATCAGAAAATTTAAGTAGGCTTATCCATAGCCTACATGGTTAGATGCATAAAATCAGGTTTTCAGTTCACTGAAGCAATGCTGTTTTCTTAAAACTGCTGTTTGCTTTTGAGACTACTTGTTACTATTTCTGTTTATGTATACTGAGCAGACTAAATTTTCCTGCACCTCAGTCTCTGCAGTAAAGGTACTGACATCTAGAACACCAAAAGCAGCACTTCCCAAACCACCACCTGCTTCTGGCCTCCCTACCAACTACTCTTCAAGGCAACTTGGTTTTCCTCAATGTGAAAACACCTGAACAGCTGAAATGAGAAAGGAGATAATTTTAAACATCTTTTAGATCTGTATTTTTGCCTAAGCTCAAGTGACCTGAACAGTTCTGACTACAATTAAACAAAGACACCAATTCCAAGCTGTCACCTTCTTCTAAACTTCCTGCTCTTAAGGCCTCCCATTTCTCTCAAATATCTCAGCAAGTAAAAACTCTTCCATTGTTCTTGATGGGATTTTTTAAAGTTTTAAATGTTCACATAAATCACTCCAAACTAAGAAAAATCATTTTCATACACATTTCAGGGAAAAACCGAGATATTGCAAATACAGCACTCTCCCAGCTTTTACTTTCCCTTTCCCCACTGAGAAATTTCTCAATACCCAGGGGTACTACATGAAGTACCACCAGCTTCACAAGTTGTATAGCAATCTAGTATTCATAGTAAATATGAAGTCAAAGTGATTTGAAAATGGCAGACTTTCTCTTATGGGCAATTACAGTAAAGAACAGTAAAGGACTGATAAGTAGGAGTGAATGGAGTCATAAAAAAAAATAAAATAATTGTTTCAAAGTCTTCCAAGAGCTACACACACAGAACATGACTAAATGACACAGTATGGTGCAAAATAAGAGCCATTACAATGCAAATTCTGTCTTCTGAGCCTTCTAGCTACACAAGCAGTGACAAAATTACTATTTCAAACTTCTTTCTCCCCACCTTTAACCCTGCAGGTTAGAAAAACAGTCCATCACAAAAGCAAAGAGGTACACCACCACCAAACCGTTTAGTACCCTACAAAGGTTAAAGGTCAATTTGCACAAACATGAGTTACTGCAACCTGAACCAGCACTACCTCAAAACATTTCTCTACACTATGTTGGCTAAAACTGTATGTTATTCTCTGTAAAGATATAAAGGGAAAAAAATAAGGAAAACAGAGTAAGCCTCATACTCAAATACAAAAAAAGTCTTTCAAAAGCTAGACCATAATCCTACACAAGAAATATCTTGCATGCTCAAAGCCAGGCAGAATGATTTAGCATGGGGGCAAGTTTGGGTTGTCAAAGCAGTACCCACAACCATCAGACACTTGTGATGTGCACACCTAACAACAGCAATGAAACCCCATTTATAGAGGCATTTGACTCCCCTAGATATAAGTAGTATACCGTAATTACAAGGCTGTACTCCTCATTTACACCAACAGTCTCAATTTTTTTTAGACACTGATCGTGAAGTGAAATAGCTGTTTAGTATTTTTGTATTAGCCATTTAGTCTTTATTTACTATACCCTTTTACTGAGATAAAAATCATTAAAATTTCTTAATGTATTTTTGTAGGTTGTTCAACAAAGACATATTTTAATTAATTTCTGCTAAGAGGTAACATCATCTCCCTTTTTCAAGGAAAAAAATGAGATGAAAATTTACTAGATGGCTTTGTTTGAACGCTTCCTTCAAAACAACACAAAGCACCAATGCATTTAATTTACTGTAATCCTGTACCACGGATGCAATATCACTACATTTTATTCAGCATGTTCAAGATGTACATGGTGATTTTTAAATACTGTAGTGGCCTAAATACACTGCCACTGTGAATCTAATCTAAGAGGCATTTTCCAAACATGAGAAAGAGCCAACAACATACCTATTATATCAATAAAATACTGTGAAGCCAATTCTATCCAACCCATAAACAAACTCCTCAAATTCACTGTGCAGGCTTTCAAATCCTACATGGTGTATCAGCTCAGTAGCATACCACCACTTCACACTGTGCCCAACCCCAGTACTGAGTCACCAAGCACTCTGCAGGAGTATCCGAGCAGCTGCAGCAAGTCACACCCACCTCCAGCTGGCCCCGATAGGAGAACACCACTACGCAGCAGCTTCTTCAGAAGGGGCCCCTAGGCCTCTCTGAGCTGCAGCCCTCCCAGACTGCCCACCCACATGCTCCATCAGGAATCCTGTCCTACCTGAGCTGGCCTCAGCTGCATAAAAACTGATCATGGCTGCTCCAGCAACGCTGACTGCCTCGTGTCACCAGGACAAGCGACGTGGGCATTTACAGGGCCGGCCATAAATGCGTACTGATGGTGCCTGGGACAGCTCCACAGGGGAATTACAGGCGTGGGTTCACCACCCATACCTCCATTCTGTTTTACACATAATACCACTTTATGTTTGGATCTGTACCCAAACTTCAGGAATGAGCATACAAAAGGACTGCTGAACTGCTGTTTGCTGTTGGAAAGCTTACAAGATCAAAGCAGATGATACTCTGGAGAACAAGAATTTTAGGCACTTCACACAAGTTAAGGGCTTAAACACTGTATGTAAACATGACAACCACACTCCCAAATTACCTTTTTATACCGAGGCAGCAAGGTTTTACTATGTGGTTAAATCCATGCACAGCAGTCATCTAGGGATCTGACATTCCAGCCAAGCAAGAAGTGCCAGCTCAAGTTGTTGAAGACACTTAAAAGGCCAGAAAGCAACCCACAAGCAGAGGTCTACCTCTAAAAACAAGAGGGTTCCCCACACTTGAATGCTAATTAGCAAAGCCTAATGCATTTTCAGGTGGCTGTGACTTGCCACATGCTCTGCATCTCCCAGCTGCATGCCTGGCAAAGCAGATCATGAGAACAGGATCACCAGACTAGCCCACACCCCAGAAACAGGCCTGATAATGTAGGGAGCATACTACTGTCCCTTGAGACAGTTCCTCATGACACTTCTCACCTTTTCCTCTTACAGTCAGACCTTCCTCACTAACTACACTTTCCTCAGGAAAGAGGAACAAAGACATGGTTTTGCACTCATTACTATATTTTCAGATTTAGCAATTGCTGATATATATCTTTGATGCACCATAAAGAAATTCATATTGTGTTGTGAATATTCCAATTCAGTTTCAGAACTCCCCATGGAAACGTTTACTGCACAATCACAGTGAGTTTCCTCAGTTTAATCATTATTTTGAAAGCAGTTAATGCTGGAAAGAGCTACTCCTAACTGGAAGATGGCCAACAAGGGCATCAGCCCCACAGTTATATAAAACTGTAGTGGTGCAACTGTGTGAGCAAGTCTTGCCTAGTGATCAACAAGTCATAGGGCAGGTCAGAGTCAAGGTTAAAATATCACAGCTATCTCCTAGTCTTTCCAAGAAAAATCACATCTTCCTTACTAATGCATGAAAATCACCAGAAAGCACAAAGAGTAAGAGTCTGGGAACAAATTCAAAACTGATTTAATACCTACTACAGATTTGAGATTCTGTTACACTAGGACTCATTTTAATGTTTTTCTAAGTTGTTTCCATAACCCAACTGCTGAATCCAAGACATTTTGAACTGCAACAAGGGCTCAACACTTTGCTGGACTTGAAAAACAGATTTAACATAGGCTGAAATAAAAATACTCCATTTTGCAATACAGTCAGCTTTCTCTAGCAATTATCATATTTAATTAGCATCTCCATTAACACCACTTCAATTCTGAAAGTATAAAAAGCTCAAATTTTGAGTTAACTAAGGATAAGACTGCCCTAATAAAGCACCTGGTTTCCCTCCCTTCTCCCCTGCCATATGTGAAGACCAAACCAGAACTTCTTCCTTTCCAAAACTTGTACACCTACACTGGCAATTACAACATCTACCTGAAACCACCTAAAATGTATTTTCTTGCCACCTGATTAGAATAATCTAATACATGACTTTGCATTCCCCACCATCCTCTGGCATCCAAGTATCTTAGCCTAATTTACTCTTTTTTGGTTCATAACATTGTACAGTATCAAAACCATAAAATCTCCAACTGAAATGCACAAGTTGGAACAGAGACATTAGAGTTGCAGTATATATACTGTTGCACCACATTAACTTTACACAGTTCATGACTGATAGAGCATTTATGTTTTCTTTTTAGCCACAAAAATACCTTGCTAATATCCTAACTCTCATTTTGTCCATACTAAAAAGTGTCAGTGTAGACACAAAATAAAGGAAGTTTACAAGTGCTCACCAGCTGGAACTCAAAGATGGTTTGCTCCTTCAGCTCCTGTAGAGGGAACTGGGATTCAGGAAGGGCTTTAGCAGAGTCATTGTTTCTGTGCCCACATACTGGGCATGTGGAAACAAACACTGGGCAGCAGAAAAGCAAGGAAGGTAATTACCTTTGTGACAACTCCATCCATACTTTCTAAGACTCCATGTTCCACCTCTCAGCTAACAGGCAATCAAATTCATTAAACTACAGACAATATCAGAATCTGAACTTCCTCAAAAGAACAAATACTACCAAGTGACATATACTAATTAGTTGTTAACAGAAAAAAACTTAACAGCAAGATAGTTTATGGTGGTGATATTATATGGGGATAACTAATTAAGAAGACTTCTTCAAATGGTAAAAATTATAGAAATTTATCTAGCATAAGCCTAAATTAAAATGTCTAAAGTGTATTTCAACTGGCTTTGTTACTTCAGTGCAACTCTTTGTGCAGAACACTTTCTAAAGTACTGCATATGAGAGGAAATAAAGCGACACAATAGGAACACAATACCTAACATGCCAGCAGTAACAGAACAGCCTATCATGGTCATTTTGATTTGCCAAATGTAAAAGTAGTAAGACAAAGCAATTTTTCTTCACTGCATTTTTATGTGGCCTAGTGTATTGAAATAAACATGGCTGCCTTCCATGTGCAACCAAAAGCATAAAAACTTGCAATTTTCCTAGCAGAGCAGTGGCCTCAGAGAATACACCAACTGTGCAGTAACGTTTTCCAGAAATTCAAAACCTACTAAGTTGAATGCACAATGTTTTGCCAAAAAAAGAAAATCTAGCCTGATGACTGTACTGCCCAACTGCCCATACTCATTATGCCCCCCCAATAAATGTTTTATACCAGTCAACAAGTTGCCCTATTGAGCAAAAAAAAAACTTACAAAGCCTTATTTCATTCCCTACCCTTCTCTCCTGCCACACTGCCAATCCAGGACAGCAAAGTCTGTACTGTTTTGCAATATCTGGTTCACAGGGTGATCATTCCATGTAGAGAAGTTCTCTTTTTCTCCAAGTTACCATTCAAACAGAATTTCACAGATATCAGCCAAAAACATTACTATAAACAGACCAGGAGTCATACATACATGGAGTGGCACAAATGATACTGTAAGCATATAGTTTTATTCATAATAGAATTTTTCTTCTAAAATGGTAGTAAGAAAGTGACACCTTGAAAAGGAAAAGCGAGGAGCAGTAAACTAATGGAAGTCAAGGACTCATTTTACTAATGCAATACTCAGCAAATGCAAAGGCATTACTGATTATTAAAATGAAAAATAAAGTTAAATCTTACACATTGCATAATGTACAGTAAATTATATTTTGCTCTTTGCTGCTTACTTTTCTATTTTTAATTAATTATACTCAATTTATTTCAGAAATTGAAGCTTAATTTTACGGCAAACAGACCAAACTGTTCTAGAAAAAAAACCAAGTTATTCCTGCCCACCAAAAAGGAAAGCAAAAGGTAATAAAATGCCTTAAACTAAATTCAAACTTTGAGTTTTCAAATAACAATTCTGGGATTTACTACTTTAGCAGCTAAATGTTTTCCTAGGGTCGGACTTCAGCCTAAATGAGTAACACAGCTTGGGTTCTCCTCACTGATAGAGCAGATGAACTTATTTTTGTCCAACCATCCTCTCATTTGCTCCTTTCCTCGTTACAGCTACAGCTTAATAATTAAATAATTTTAGCGCTGTTTTCTTTCTCCCCTCAGTCTACCTCCCAATAGCAATGAGAAATCACTTTTCAACTTAAGACACAACTTTGAAAATTATCAGGTTTTCTAACAATGTCCACTGAATGCCGTGAGTTTCTGTATGATCCAGTACTCAAATGTCATAAATAATAGAACTGCAAAAAGCCTAAGGGATGAAAAATGCATTTTTAGCACACTTCAGAAAGAATTCCTACCAATTTTTTTCTTCAAAGAAATCAGCATATTGTCAGTTTCCTTGATACCTCAACTATTGAAATAACAATAAACAAGGACTGGACAAATAATTTTACCCTCACCCACAAAGATGTTTATTCTTTACTTTGAAGTGGGGTAAACAGTTTCATTTGAAAGAATTTGCCTGTTTCTCAATAATTAAGGCAAATTCCAACCGGCTTCTAAACATTTCTGCTAAGACTCAAAGGTTACCAAAATAGATTAAACAAATCATAATCTACAAAATGGATTTACATGGAATTAAAAAAAATGGGTAAACAAGTTCTTCAGATTAACATTTTTAATTTCCTCCCTACAGGGAACTTTAGGTTTAGGTCACTTAATAAAATAAGAAAATGCTAGCAACATCCTCAACACTGCTGAAGATCTAATAAGACATGCACTTCATCTGAGATCAATCGACTTGAAAAAAGCACCTTAAGCACTTTCACCCATGGAAAATGTGAGTGAGTACCATGAATTTCAGCAACACAGAGTTATGTTCCTAACTCTCTGGCTCATGACACCAGATTTCACCATGTTCAATAAAAAACCAAAATCCTTGTTCAACATCACTAATGACAGTTTAAAGTATTTTTAAGCTTGCAACACTAATTAACATTACCATACTTGTACAATGAGTGGGACACTGCTCTAAAAAGAAAGGAGGTAGGTTGAGAATAAAGCCAAACTCTGCCTTTGCTCTGGTCTGTGGCTCATAAAACATTTTCACCTCTAATACAATGCCAGAGACTGCTCAAGAGATGCTCCTCAGACTCAAGTAACAGCTTCATATAGAGACTTTTTAATTATTATGACATGCAAAACCAGATGTGTTAGCTAGAATCCTTACCACAAACTAATAACCACGTTATCTGAACTCCATATGGATCAGCACAGCAAACGGACAATGGAATGAATTTCCCCCTTCCAAGCCCTCCTCAACAACACCACAAAACCCAAATGAGCCTGCCATGAACACACTGTAATACAGCACTACAAGAGTCAAGCTCAGTGATGGAAGTCTAACAGCACCACAACACACTCTCCTACCTCCAGCAACATTTCCACAAAACTGATCAACTAAGATTGAGCAGAAGACTGATTCTCTATTTCTGATTCACATTAATTGTCAGTAGATAATTCCAAATGTAGAAGTTTTTTTCCTTTCAAAAGCCAAGAAAAACTAGACAACTCAAGACGTTTTTAAAAAAATACATTAGTCATCTGGGGCAACAGGCACATACTCAAATGCTTCATGAAAATTAGGCTCAAGGGATACTGAAATGAATAACAACTCCTTTAACATTGCAGGAGGGGGAAGGGGCATGCACCATAAATTTTACTTTTCATTCAAGGAGCTTCCCAAAGAATATAAAACATTGGAAGAACCACTGATATTTATCAACATACACCTCAGATGGGAGTTACTCAAATGCAGACACTTCATAAAAACTGTGTATTTCAATATTTTTAGATTACAAACAGCAGATTAGGGCTGTGAAAGATTGACACACCATAACCCATTCACAACTGTAGTTTGATTAAAATCAGGGGTCATGCAAAACAATTTCTGCTTACAAAGGAGGAAAAAAAGCAGTTGCCCAAACAGAGCTCTGAGACTATTTCCCCCTTTTTCTACGTATCCACAGCATCAAATTAGTACACCCACTCAGAAGCTCCAAACAATTAAGTAAGATATGACAACTTAATCTCCCTAACAAAATCCACTGAGCAAAAATAAGGTTAACTAAGAACAAGGCCAGGTTGTTTAGCAACTCTCAAATTTCTTTTGATGTTTTGAGGATAGCTTCTTGAGGACAAAGAAGCTTAAACAGAAGACCCTGTGAATGCAGTATTACTTAAAAATGAACTTGCATTGAATATTTCCATTACTAGGCTTAGAATAAGGAAGGTGAAGCTAGAGGTTTTTATGCAAATAGGCAGTGCCATGCAATGACAAATGCTTGTGGAACTTCATCCCATCTTAAGTTTCCTTCACCTCAGCTGAGCATGCACCATTGAGAATCAGCAATTCAACAAGTACATGGTGTTGGAGAAATACTAAAAAAAAGGGAGTTTCTTATAAAACATCACTAGAAGCCTGCAAAAAGGTTAGTCACACACATAACACACTTATATATCCTGAATCAGAAAGCTGTGGCAGAATCAATGTCTAACAACATAAAAATAAGGCAAGAAAAAAAGGGTACTGTATATCTCCCTTCTTAAATGTGTCTTAAAAATAATAACTGTAAGTCAGATTATATCAATTTCCTATCTTAAGATACATCAAACACAACAGAAGAACCAACCTCCACTTCAACACCAGATCATTCCTTGAGCACTACTAATATTTGCTATTTGAGGAGAACTTTCCTTTCTTCTAAGACTACAGCAATGTCCATGTCTCAATAAAACAGAGAAAGCATTATTTCACCTAAAATTGAGATATTGACTGATCTGCCTATAAAGAATTCTGGAATATTTCTGTTTTCAGAAAGATTACTCTTTTATTCCTGGACATGTTATTTCTTCACCACAAATGAAAAACCTAACTTGAAAATATTTAGTATTAAAAGCAGCAATTGGTCAGTACACTTTTATATAACTTGAGAAATTATTAGGTTTAGACAAAATACATTTTTAGTTCTGGACATACTGTGCCACTTGTGTATTTATTACAGTGCAGACACACAACAAGGATAACTTTAATTTCACGCTTATTTAATTTTCAACTGGGAATTGTTTTTGAAAAGATGCTAGTAATACTCAAAAAAAAAGAAAAAAGGCAAGTCAAATTACTTTATTCCTTTCTGTCACGCAGAAGTTCTTCACTAATAAACAAATGCTGGCTGACAGCTCTGGGAGGAAGCAAAGAAGGCAAGCAAGGATTGACCTAAGAATTAATATATATAGTGTTGTGGTTTTAAAAAAAACAATTCACAGCTTTATTTCAGGCTGGCCCAGCTCAGCTTAACAAAGCTTAGATCAGTTTAACAAAGGTATTGTGCAACAGGACTTTCAGGCATCTAAAGCACAACAGGTGACAAGACAATTCATCCCTCTTCCCATTAAGTAATTCTTAAATACATACATAAAATTCAACTGGTCTTTCCTGGAACTACCTTACTATACGAAAATAAGCCTCTTCACAAAAGCTGTAGTTATGTTTACAAACTCAAAATCTATTTTACAATTGTTTGATTGCCTAAGTGTCTCACTTTATTTCTCTAGCTAAGTAAACACTCTCAAAAGGACTATTCAAAAACTGCAATCATTATTATCGACAGTGTCTAGCCAGTATGAGATGAACTTTATACTACTTGAATTTGAAGAGGATCATATTATTTCTTGTATTAAAGCAAGTAGAAACAGCATTCTTTCAAAAGAAGTTTTTAAAATTAAGTCTGTGTTAATCTGTCAGCAGCAGGTGTCTGAATGAGCAATCTACTCAAACGACTTAACTAGATGAGATCTAAACTCCTCCCGATGTTATTCAAGGGGCACAGCTGGCACGAACACACCAGCATCCAGAAGAACATAATTATGTGAAATAAACACAGCTGAAAAAAAATACGTAAAGCACATTACCTAACTTGTATTGTTGCGTTTACGCACAAATGTGCACCACTTATTATATACCTTAATAAAAAAACATTCTTTGTGTTTCTTCCACATTTGGGAGTGAATAGGTCTTTTTGAAACTTAAGCATGAGGTGAGCAGGACAGACCATATTTCCTTTCCCTGTTTTTGCTACTGATAGGCATGGATAATTCATAACTGTGCTGCTCCAGCAAACTCAGTAACAAACCTAGAAAAACACTGAGGAAGACTGTTGCTTTGGAGGACACAAAAAAGCAAAATATTTAAGAAATCTGGGAAACCATCGCAGAGGAACTAATCTGTGTAGCTGGGATGGAACTATAAATCTGCTTTGTAGAAGTATTTTCAGAAAGTCTGACATGCCTAAATATATATAGCAGGTCACAGAAGTTATACTGACAGGTATCAGAAAAGTAATGATAAAGGTTTGGGTCAAAAAAAGACCTTTTGAAGATTTCTGCTGCCCTTCAGACAGGGAATTTAGCTCATTTAGCAAATTGTTCGCACTTCTGGCTGCCTTTTCCTTGTCATGAAGTACTTGAAAGCTGTTTCACATCTTTTTTGAGTGATGACAAAAGGAGGGTATTAGCATTTTTTATCATACCTCTGCTGTAGAAACAAAACAAGTTATGTTTTAACATTGCGACAGAAACTTTGACACTCTGTTCCTTTGCAACTCTCCTTTGTAACAACAGTTACATTAAGGAACAGATGATTATTCCGAAGTACTACAGGACCTAATCATAGGTCTCTAGGCATCATTTTTCATTCATTTCAAACATAATGTAACATTGCTGCATGTATGGAAAGGTAAGTCAAGGCCACAAAAGCTTAACAGACATCTCTTAACACACCTGGTAAAAAGAGTTAAGTCTTTTGTCAGTCATCTGCTCAAAAATTTATCTTCCTTTCCAGTGACCTGAAGGACAGACTTTCCAACTGGACGTACCAAGGGAGACCCTCATCACTGCCTACAAGTATCTGAATGGAGGGTGTCAGAGGACGGATCCAGGCTCCTCTCAGCAGTGTCAAACAACAGGTCAAGAAGCAATGGGCACAAACTGTGGTGCAGGAAGTTCCACCTGAATATGAGGAAGAACTTCCTTACTGCCTGAGTGACCGAGCACTGGAGAAGGTTGTTTGGCAACCCAGGGCAGTTATGGAGTCTCCCTCACTGGAAAGATTCAAGAACCATCCGGACACAATCCTGTCCTGAGTGTTCTAAGATGACCCTGCTTGAGCAGGGAGTTTGGAACCCCTGTGGCCCCTTCCAACCTGACCCACTCTGTGATTATTCTTCAATAGTATTCCATCAGTCTACTTCCAGTTAGCAGGCAAGTACAATTTGTGCCTTAGAGCACGCATCTCACTTCACAAGCTTGAAAGTAGGGAGAAAAAGGGAAACAGTCCTTGCTGAAGAGCTACATAGGGAATGATCTCTCTGTACAGCAAGAGGTTTTTTCCCTGAAAATGCCCATCAAATTGCATAAAAGCCTGACTTCGTAAACAAATGCCGTTACCACTGCAAGTTGGGTGCCATTAAATTACTATTATTCACAGAGAAGTTGTTATAGCATCACCTCCTCTCTCAGCCAAAACAGAGGCAGAGCATTCTCTTCCAAGTTCTGCACAGCTTCAGTGATACTTGGCTTACTGGACACTTTACTTTGAATAGGTAGGAATGGCCAGGAAAACAAATGTAAACTGTCAATAAACAGTGTTTCTCTTAGAAAGCAGCCATGTCCCAAAATATGCTAAAGGAATAATTCTAATTGGGGGCCATTGGGGAATGCAGAGCAAAATGCTACCTAATTTACAAACTGCTATCTTGACTATGGCCTAGTAGCAGGCAGCTCATCAGAAACTAATAGTTTTCATTACTTCTTTTCATCTTTAGAAAAGCAACCCAAAAAGTACAAGTTTAGTAAACTGTATATTCCATTTCTGTAAGTTGCTATGCTAGTTGCCTCTGTAAAGTCAGAGGCAACTAGCATGTGTTAAAGCATGATGCTAAGTAAAAATCATTCCCTTCTGGTTAGTTCACATATCAAAAACAACCAAATTCACCACATCTTGTATATTGCCAGTTATTTTCTCTTTTCCAAAACATAAAATATGCTTACATACAAAAGCTTACCAGGTCTAGTAGGCAGACTGACTTGAACATACTACATTTACAATCCAGTGAATTCTTAAAACTAAGATATATGTTTGCTTAAACAGAACAACTATAAATGGAAACCTTCAGAGGACCTATTTACAGATCTGAATTCTATACTCATATATAAAAGAATGTAAAAACAGTAAGTGAAAATTCCCAAAGTCCTAACAGCAACAGAATTTGGGAAGCAGCTGCATCAACAGGTTACAAAAACTGCACTGCTCATTATTTGATGCAGCCTCCATTTCAGATCAAGTCTCACACTAATACATCCTAATCTAGCAACCTACACCAGATACTTGAACTTCATTAAGAGAAACAGAGGACTCCATCCACCTACATAAAGACTTAGCATTTAATACCATCATATTAATATCACAATTCTTACCTAACATAAATAATACAAAATTAGGGGGTTTTGTCTTCCATTTTGTGCTAGTTAAAAGCAAGCTTTGCAGGTACTTTTCAAAGGCAATTTTCAAATATTAACATTCTAAACCTCTAGATTTAAAAAGTACAAACAGAAGTCATATCTCTCACTGTGATTCTACAAGCACATACTTTCCAATTTCTTTTCTACTAGAGATCCTCACAACAGAGTAACACAAAAGAATAGGTATACAACTGATCCCACAAAAACTCACCTCAGAAAGACTGCCAAATCCACTGAGTAAATGAAAAGCTACTTTCTATCTAAAAGTTCTAAATTTGAAAGCAAACTTAAAATTAAAACCCTGTCTGAAGGCAATAGAACTAATAAAACTTAAAAGACAGCTTTTAAAAGTATCAGGAAACAGAAACTTACTTTTCCCAATTATTTTTAAATCCAAAGAAAAGCTTCTAAAAGGTGAATGATCTGGAAGCAATTCTATTTTTCTTAAGAAACAAACCAGCCAACCCCTATCTCCATTAAAGCCATCCAAACAGCCAACATTCAGGGAATAGTGAAGTGAATCACTAAATCTACACTTGGCTGTTGAGGGATATTCAAAGCATGTTCCATGGAGAGCTCACTCTCTTTGTTATCAGACTTCTCTCATCCCAGCTTTGACCATAGTTACAGTGAGGAAATGGTTTTCATTGTAAGGAATAATTACTTTAACAGCAGTTAATAGTAACTACATAGATAGAATCTACTCCACTACTTCTTCCTGAACCCTTCACTGTGTTCCATTACTCTCAGACTTGCCTCTTTCCACCAACCCTGCAATTTCCTCTTTACAAGGAAGAGGAATTGCTTGCCATTGCCCGAGCATCTTCCATTCTCTTGCAGCTGCCCTAACACCCTGTTCATTGTTTGTTTCACTGGCCAATGATCACACTAATTTAATCAGCAGTTCCCCTTTACTGCCAGGGCTGCCAACACAGGAACCTGACACAGGTTCTCTGTTCAGGGCTGTTTGCTATGAGGACTCTGAACTCCTTCAGGAACCAGTGGAAACAAAGCAAGCCAACAAAGAATCACAGAAGCTCCCACCACCACTTTGATAAAAATAGGAACTCATTATTTAAAATATTTCATTCAGCCTCTAATAGCAGTAAGATTTTTAATCTTAGAACTGTATTAGTCAGTAACAGGGCTCACTGACAAATGGTCTTAATTACCAATTAAAAAAAAACAACTCACGTGCGAAAGAAACAGTGACTGCTTCAATTATACTTTGGAATTTAAATACCACAGGCTATAATCGAATTTCATTAAAAGAGCCTACACTGCACAACAGCACACAATTCAGCAGAAGATATCATGCTATGTACATTTACACTCTCCAGTTGTTATTTTAAGCAATTCAGTAAGATCATGGCATGAACCAAAGTTTCAAAGTCTCTTAAACATAAATGTAGTGAAACATGCAGTATTTTCCTCACAGTAAGAAACAACGGAGTACAGGTGGCTTAAGTGAACTAACCTTTTTTGCATAGAGTTCTACTGTGTATCTTACTGTGAGTCATTCTGCTCCATTACAGTTAAGTAGAAACACCTTTTGCCCTTTTTTTAACAAGGGCTGCATTTTGCATTTTTACTCTTAAATTATATATATTTATATATACATATCTCCCTTTCATTATTCCCAAAGCTACTACTTATCTGGCCTCTTTCTTTTCTTTCCTGGGTGCCAGTATCTTATCATTCATGCATTTTAAAAGACCTACAACAGCCTTCCATCCTCAAGCCTAAGAGTCCTCAAATCCTTGTATTTCCCTTTTTCTTTAATGGAAACATTTTGCCACATCTACAAGGCCCTTCATAGTTCCATTCCCCATAAACAATGGTGGCTTTAAGTCCCTATTTGTTACTGTTAAGGAACTTCACACTTGAGCTGGTCTCATAAGACCCCCTAATCTCTTCAAACCCCACACTTGCCTATAGCAGCTGACCTATAAATAAGAGATGCACTGAGGGGGGGGAAGCTGTTCATTATGTTTTAAACACTTGCATACAGAGACAATGCCCCCATGCACAGGGACCCAAAGGCAAGAACAAAGTTAGTGCAGTTTTTTGATATGCTGGATGTACAAGTGCTCTTAGGAAACCAGGAATGCGACAAAAACTTGCAATTACTCCACGGTGTTTAGTCCAAGGTAAACTTGTAAGTCTCTCTCCAGAGAATGACTGTCTCTGTACACAGTCTCTTTCCACAGAAACCATGCAGTAAGCAACTTTGAAAAATGCTTTGTTTGCACTGTATCAGTATGGAGGGCTTACCCATAACACGTTTTAAAACCTTAATTGAATTTCTCACCATGGATTACAATTCTACAAAAGATTCTGCCATGAATATTGCAAAAATAAGCTGTTATAAAAAATACCTTTATACACATACTAAGGATATTAATAGTAGGTGGTTCTACCATTTTGACTAATTAATTTTCAATCAATTCCTACTTATATTTTGAATGTGTACACTTAAATCCTGAAATGACATTTAAATGACATTCCGCCTTTACCGCAAAAACATGAACCAGTCATGACTGAATCAGCATGCTACACCATGGAATCTTCCTGTTTCTCTTCAGAGCCGAAATTGCTAAGAGATGTATAGGACTTCTTTCTAAACATTGAGCTGAGAAGGAGAGATCAAGTTAAATCGGCTTTACGTTCAGCAGTAATACTCTGAATTTATGTCCTATTTTGTTTTCTAAGGTGTAAGAGAACAAGAGATTGTTGGTTTGGGACTTCAGTTTAGGAAAATAAATACTAGGGATGTTTCAAAGAGATTTGCTTTGTTAAGTTCAGCTAGATCACAGGAAGGCAGTAACACCTGTAGTAGTTTCAAACAGAGCATCACCGATTTTAAAATAATGCACAGCAATTACAAAAAATAAAAACCACTCAGCTTCTTTCCTCCTCTATGAAGAATGCAAAAAGAAAACAAGACAGACAATTATAGTAGTATCAAAGCCAATTAATACTCCTTGGTCATATAAAGGCTTAGATGAAAAACGTTAGCACTTCTGTAATGTTTTTCTTTTCTCCACTGTATGTCTCTATTGCAAAACTAAGGGACTACTATATGCTGTTCCTAAGAGTAATTCAAAAGACAGAGGAATAGGTAAATTATTTTATTATGTCTTTTGCTATTAGCAATATGCAAATGTCCATTACACTACAGCATTTCAGCTATATTTTAACACCTACCTTCAATTCATACTGACAGAAATATTCAGTATATCGAAGACCAGTTAATACCCTTCTGCCCACATCTGCTCAGCTTTGGTTTACTACCTACAGTACACAGGATTTAACATAATTTTGGTTGTTTTGAATATATTTCACAAAGGTGAAACTACAACCAAATTAACCTTACTATTGACATCCAAAGAAAAATCACTTATTTACATTAAACAGTACAGATGTTAAACTTTTGAAATTAGTAATTTCCCTCAGACTGTTGAAGACTACTTCCTTCTTCCAGTCTGTTAACACATGATGTGAAAACACCTGCTTTCAGATCAAAATAAATGAAACTTTCCATTGCCTTAACAACCAGGAGAAGGTACAGTGGGATAGTGTTCCTTTCATTTACAAAACTACAAATAATTCATTTTCCTTCATCCTGACTGCATGCATACATGCTTCAGACCATTCCCCAGCTATTAAATCCAGCTGGACCTTGTAAGGACTTCAGAATGTCTTTCCTATCTTACAACACTTCCAAAACACAAATAAGCAAATACACTCCCCACATAGAGCCTCATCCTCCAGATGTTTTCATCTATGCATGATTCCACTAAATGCAGCTCTGTTCAAGAAGAAAAAATTACCGACTGTAGCAAAACTAAGCAGAATTGTAAGAGTATGTGGGACTAATGTCTTTGGACAGGTGAACAGGAAGAGGACACCCCTGTATCCTGAAAAGTAGCACAGAATAGCAGCATATGGGCATTGCACGTGTGTTTGATTCTGAGATTACTACTAATTCAATTATTATCACATACAATGAAAATCAGTGTATTAACGAAACAGGCATGTTTTTATAATCCATCTACACACTTCTATGACATTAACAGTGGTCTAAAGAGTTTCAGCATTAAGTCAAAGAATGAAAAACAAATAGGATTTATAAGAATAATTGGGTACCCATGAACACATTTGTGGTGTGAAACTAGTATGTCCTAAAAAGGTACTTGAAAGACACTTCCATTCTTTTACTGTAACTATTATATCAAGTAAAACTAATGCAGCAATAAATGTGTATGTACATCAGAATTTGTTAGGTTTATACAGAACAAAGAAGCACTGATTTAAAGCTCCAAATTCTCTACTTGAATACTTCACCTTGTACCTTGACACAAAGACCAATCAACAAAACAAAAGAACTGTTCCAAATTCAGACACTAACTGCAATTTTCTAAACTCTGGCTGTTTGTTACCTAACACTGTTTATTACCTGGAAAATCCTACTCTTTTCCTAGGAAGCAGGGATACAAAATAAGATCAGTTTAAAAATACTGGGGATATTACTACCGTTTATAAACCTGTAAAAATGCAGGAGGTTGACTTGAGTATGAACACAGTTCTTAAAGCTCCTGTCAAGAAAGTCTCTAGTATGTGCTACCTTTGATCATCTATTAAGAGTTCTACTTAGCAGCTAAATACAATGAAGTTTTTTTCATTTCTGATGGGGTTTAGTCTATGGAGCATGTACCTACACAGTACAGCACCACAATACACAAAGTTATTAAAAAGCATCCAAAACAGCCAATATTTATTGCAAATGAAAAATCCAGAAAACTATTTCATGTTATCAAACACTGCAGTATGTCTAAATAAACGAGACATACTAATTAAAATAATACAAAAAAAGGGTCTATTTAATCTTTGGGGCTGTAAGGAAAACTACCATACCTGTAAAAAAACAGAAAATTAATAGGTGTTACAATGCCTCAATGATTGCTTCCAATTAAATTCCCATTTTGGGCTCACTACAGTCTCCCTAGCCGACTACAAGGCACATTTAGTGTAAGACATCACCTGAGTGATGATGGCTAATTTTAATGAGACATTAGTGATTGCTTAAGTAAAGGTTTGTTAAAGATAACTTACCACCATCCCTCTCTCTAACTCTGTGAGTATGCACACTTTTTGCTTTACTGTGCCCTGTGTTGTCACCATATTTGTTTTCAGGGCTGTCAGAGCGCCGCAGCATTTTATTTGGTGGTGAAGGATCTGTGGTGTCTCGCATCTTGTCATGACGATGATCACCACCACTGGGGTGACTCTTGGATGAGTACTTAAGAGCCTGTAACAGATCACAAGAAAATAGGCATGCACATTAGAGATTAAATTTTGGGATTTTTTTCTTCTCTTTCAAAAGTACTTTTAAAAGTTAATTAATTCTCATTTCCTATTTAAAAAAAACAGCATTAGTCTTCCTAGTTTTAATTACCTACATTAAAGCAACAAGTTCTGTAATTAGAACTTAAACCAATTTTTCCCACTATTACATCCAATGCAATACTTGCTGTTAAGAAGAACCTAGTTTCTCTATCTTTTCACTGACAGACTACACATTTTCAACAGTAAATGGGCCACAGTTCTTCCACACTTTTGAGAGAAGAACTAGTCTCCACTTGCTATTAGGAAAATGAATTTCAAGTTACACTGAATCAGTGTAAACTTTGAGTATGTCCTCCATACTCCAGTCAAGACCATTCGGTTTCCCCATTACCTTGAACTTCTGTGATGTTTTTTTCAGTACTAACATTCCTGTAACACATGTAATGAAAAAAAAATAATTCTAGGGGGCCAAAACATGCAATGTAGTAACTCATTCTGAAGTCTTTACCAAAAATTACATGTTCTGCCTCACTCTGACCTGCTTGGTTTTGTGAATTCCTGAATGGCAAGTGTTTACATTTATGTGAACTGTCACTGACAGCTGCCTTGGACTGCCATATTGTACTTCAGTGATTCAAATACTGAAGCATTCTACAGAAATGCAGTAGAACCATTCAATTCAGGCCTACAGAGAGCAATATCACAACATATAGCTTTCCACAGACTCAAACCTTGACAAATGGGTTTCTTCGGTAGACGCAGCAAAGAAGTGCAGTATCCACCTTAGAGAAACTGAGGCTATTGTCGGTAACTCAAGGGTTTGATGGTTTCTGAACATGCCTAGCAGCTGGCAACTGCAGAAATTACGCCTCACTTGCAACCCCAGGTTGGTCAGGGTCTAAACCCGTACTCTCCTCAGGTTACAACCCCCAATGGCAGTTTTGGGGAGAAGAAAGGACTTTGGGGAGGGGAGGGGGGTGCGGGTGGAAGAAAAGGACCCCTTTTGTTTTTACAAGAAAAACATTCACCTCTCCGGGGTCTCCACTCCACCGCAGGTGACCCCGGGTCCCTCTCCCGCCCCTCGCACCCTCCCCGACTCCCAGGCCCGAGCCCCGCACGGGTCGCACTAGGCCGCTCCTGCTCGCCCCGGCTCCGTAGGCCTTGGCCGAGCACCGGAGCCCCGTTCCCTGCGCCAGAGCCGCCGCCGCCTCTCCGCCCCGCGGCCCCGGGCCCAGAGAGCCGCCAGGGGCC
>VXAX01003791.1:1148229-1191687 GCA_013399835.1 Leptocoma aspasia
GGCTGGAGCGGCGCTCACGGGCCCATCGCCTCGAGAGGGGAGACGCTGGCAGCTCGGCCCCGCGCGCGCTGAGACACACCGGGAGCACCGACTCGGCCACCGCCTCCCCCCGCCGCGCCCGCCGCCGCCTTCGTGCAGTACCAGCCCCAGCAGCTGCAGCCCGACCGCATGCAGTGAGCGCCCGCCCGGCCCCCCAGGACAATCTCTCACCCTGCAAGGATACGGCTAGGACAGCAAAACAAAACAAAAAAAAACAACCAATAAAAGAAGCGCAAAAAAAAATCACCCCCCGTCCCTTTATCCTCCTTATGTAGGTGCGTATCGATACCTGAGCTATTTATGGTNAGCACGACGCCCTTCAGTCCCTCCCTTCGGCAAACATCGGCTTCTTCCGTAATGCTCGGCCCTCCCTGCCCCTCCCGCCTCGGCCCACTCTTGCGAGCTCTACCTGTCTTCGGAAAACATCGCGTTTTTCCGGAGAGACGTTTCCGCGCGGCCGTCAGGGCAGCGCCGTGTTCGGAAGCGCTCGGGTGTTTCCGTGACCGCTCCGGGGCCGGCGCGGTCGTTGGCGGGCGCACGGGGCCGGTTAGCCGAGGGCAGCGCGGCCTCGGTGGCAGAGCCGCTCCCTCGGTGGGGAGGAATCGCGATCCTGCCAGGCAGGTGGGGGCAACAGGGGGAATTGCGGGGGGGAGATAGGAATGGGAAGGTCTCCTCTTACCTACCCCCTCCTCCCCTTCCGCCCGGGCACTCGATGTACAGGCAGGAGCCATTTTGTGCGCGGTGGTGTTCCGCGGGGCCGCGCTCTGCGGCGAGGAGGGTGTTAAAATGTCCCTGGGACGGCGGCCGCGCGGGTCGGGCCTCGGCCCGGTGTGTCCTCGGGGGGTGTGAGCGCGGCACACGTCCTGGCACCGGCACCAGCGCTCCGGGTCACCCCGGTGTTCGAGAGGCTCCGGGCGCTCGCTGTGTGGGGAAGATTCCCTGCTGTTGTCGGTGCCTGCTGAGCCCCTCAGGGTGGTGCCCGGTGACAGGACGAGGAGCGATGGCCATAAACTAAAACACAAGAAGTTTCACCTCAGAATGAGGAAGAGCTTTCTCGTGTTGAGGGTGGAAGAGCACTGGAATAGGCTGCTTGGGAAGGGCGTGGAGTCTCTCTGTGGAGACGTTTAAAACCCACTTGGATGCTCCAGGTGACCCTGTCTTGCCAGGGGATTGGACTGGATGATCTCCAGAAGTCCCTTCCAGCCCTCACCATTCTGTGATTCTGTAATTTTTGCTTATTTCTGACCAGGTCCTCGAAGTTTGAGGTACAAAGCATCCTATATTCAGGGTTGTATAAAGGTATTATAAAACATATCATAAATACTTTGATACCATTGCCATGACAGTGTCATAGGCGCTATCAGTTTTCAGTAAAGGTTTAAGGGCATTTGCCAAATTTTGTCCTGTCCCCCTCCTGAAATGGGAAGAGATGTGGCACATCTCAGAGTGGGTGGGTTAACCTTAAGCAGAGAACCTTGCCCTGTGGCTCCATCTGTGCTGGTGAAGCATTATTCACTGCAACACTCTTACATATTTTTTTCTGTTTCTTTGTTTGTTTTCCTTTAATTTGAGTGCAGAAGGCCGTTCCTGAAAGGGGACTTCAGGGAGTGAGTGCAGGATGACTCAGCAGGGAGCTGTTCTTCAGGGTTACAATAATGAACTAGTGAAATGCATTGAAGATTTATGTATGCAAAAAGAAGAACTGAACAAACAAATCCAGCAAGCAGAAGAGGAAAAGAATAAACTCCAGCATGAAATCCAGGTCCTCAGTGAACAGCTGGAGTGTGTATGTGAAAACCTGGCCCAAAAGGTGGCTTCACGGAATGAGCTTGATAAAATACTTGCTGAAACTGAAGCTGCTTACATGAAGATTTTGGATAGCTCTAGAACTTTACTTAATGTCCTGAAGAAGGAAGTGGGAAGCTTAAAGCATTCACCAGATCTGAAAACCAATGTAACGTGAAACAGTCAAATGTTTGGACTCTGCAGTGCTAAAATTCCACTAGGTGAGAAACGTGGTCAGCCACGGAATCTTTACAGCCACAGTATAAGCAGAGAGGGACTTTCTTCCAGTCTTTCTGTATATTTTATTATTTTCAAATGCACTAGAAAATAGATTAAATAAAGTTGCCGTTTTGCTTTTAAAAATCTACTTAATTGAACACTACAAAAAATAGCAGATAAGTAGTTGAGGCAGATGGGAGATTGTCAGTTTTGACATCATGGTGCTTCAAGGCTTAGAAAAAAGGCATGTTTTATTGGTTGACTTCAGATGGCTCTCAGTAAATTATTCTTTAAAAACTAGTGGATGCAAGACAATCAGATACTCATTCTTTTCACTTTACAGATGCTTAGGCTTTACTGTTGGGACCAAGTAGAAATGAGCTATTTAGCTTCCTCTAGGAGCTTGGAGTTCTGTCTGATGCACGCACAAAGACAGCCCCATTTACAATAATTGCCTACTTGAACAATAGAAGGATAAGGTGAGAAATCAGGAGTAATGCAGGGCATGGAGGATTAAAGTTTAACACTGTATGTGGTTTGTGCATCTTCTGAAGCTATTCTCCAAATTCTTGTTTAGAAAGGAGGTGTGCTGCAGTGAAAGTCAGGTTTGGTGCAAGTGCACAGACAGCTACACCATGAAGGCTTGGACCAGTAATTCACTTGGGGGTGAGAAAAACATGTCAGTAGCTACTAAAAGTCCTGAAAAACCACTGGGGTCCAGCTAAAAATATAGAGGTAAATACAAGACCAAAGAAGATAATCCTGGCTAATAGCCAGTAATAGAATTTCTGAAAGACTTTTTAGTGCCTTTTAGCTCTATACTGATCTATTAATTAATTGTAATAAGATTGCGGAGAATAATGAACATCCTGAAATTATGTGAAAGAAATACAAATGAAAGGTGAAGGAAGAAAATGAGAAGTGGTTTGCAGCTATCAGCCGTTCTTACTGAGGACATTAAAATAGAACTTAGTTTAGAGATCAGGGATGACATAACAGCATGGCATAAATTTCAATTTAATGCTGTTTTTTGTTTCTGATGAACCTCTCTGTTCTGCAGAAATCTCTGTCAGCAGTGTGTGTGTATGTACACGTGCATTTTGTCCCACATATTTGTGTGTTACAACACAAACTTTTACTTTTTAGGCTTTGTCTAGTAGTCAAATCTTCATTCAATACCAATTAATTAAATTGAAAGTAGTGCAATTGAAATCTTACTTTATAGTGGTGTGTCTCTCAGGTGCACATATAGAGGGAATGGAGATGTGAATATTTTTGGTAATAGCTCTTCATCAATAATAGGGAGCAAATTTTATCTTCTGGTTGCCAAGCTACATCAGGGATGAGTGTGACTGAGCTAATCACAGTTTACTTGTATGGCACTTCCAGGGGCTTCCCTCTGGGGAATTCCCAGTGGGTAATGCAGAGGTGATAAAATTACATCATCTCAGGGGTATTGATGTTGTAGTACAGCAGTGCTCAGGACCACCTTGTTTATGTTGAAGTGAAACACGAAAGTTTTGCTGGTTTTAGTAGTAAAAAAGTGATTTATTTGACTGGACATTTTATGACATTCTGTCTGCCCTTAGACTGGTAGTAGTAACTGATTTACAGGAAATAGGAAGACTCAGGAAAAGTGCTAATTAAAGAGCAAGAACTTTGAGTTGCAAATGTAAGCTGCCGCTTTTTATTGGCTGCACTGAAACTCGAAATTGTGAAAAACAATTTGTACCATAGAAAGCTCATTTATAGAGAACACAACAGTTAATTTCTAGTATTGGTCTCACACAATAATTACAGGTTTTTTGTCTTAGAATAATCATAAATAATGCCTCTTGTTCTACTGAAGCTGATAAAACTAAAGAAGCTTTAAGAGAAGCCTTATGAGACTTTAAAGAAATCTACTTAACAGCCATTATTTCTAGTTTTAGCTATTACAGTGTCAAAACTAACTGGAGATGCTTGATTTTTTTTTTTTACTAAAAACTAAGGGAAAAATGTAACTGTTGGCTAGTACTTACGCACATATTGGGGCCTCCCAACAGTCAAATAAAAAGTTGAAATGCTGCTAAAATTCCATTCAGTGATCCCAATCTAAAATTTCCATTTAAATTCACATTTAAAAGTGGAGAGAAATAATATACCTCTAGGACTTGCCTATTTTTAGAATAACTCCTAAGTGTGGCAGTCATTGTGCACCTGTAGAGCTGCTACTCAAAAATAGTGTTCAGTGTTATATTCTGTACTTACCCAAATGAGCCCTTTTATTGGAGTGGTAACCTTTTTCACTGCTTTTTCAGACACTGTAAATCTTGACACGAATAGCTTTTGTTAAACTTCACTTTGTTCAGAAGACATGCAGACTAAGTTGGTCCAAAGTATTGCTGAAAGAGAAGTGATAATTTGCAGATGGCAGGGATAGCCTGAAACAGAAAGTTTACATGGAATAAGGCAAGTCATAAGTTTAAAGTATCATACTTCTTCCTAACTTAATTTTTATATTGAATTTTTATGACTCTCTGAGTTCGACCTGGGGCTTTACCGGAGTGCTTAACAGTCTAGGAGCCTTACTGGCAAAAGTAGGCTTCCTAAGCTAAACCACTGTGTTGGATATTCTGTATCTTTTATTTAGTGTGTGAGGAGACACAGTTTTTGAAACTCCTATCTGTGCCTGATTCAGAGATTCAGTGAAATGCATCTAGAGCAGTTGTCTAAAGTCCTGAATTTCTGTAAAGGCACCTTTACCTGGTTTCCAAATAACAACATAACTGGAAGAGATCTGATCTCCCTGCTTTTATAGCAGTGCTTCTTGAAAATGTGCCCAGTGCTTAAAACACTAGTGATCAACAGTTTTTTCAAAACATTTGACTGTTGACTCCTTGCAAGTAAACTGAAGAGATTTTGGCAGTTACCAAAGAAACTGCTTGTGGGTGGTATGTTGAAGTAGAAGTAATTTTCTGTGTGGAAGTGCTTATAGGAACCACTGTGTGAAGTGCTTATGCCAGCAGCCATTCACACCCCATTACTGTCGCTTTTCAGAGGTGCTTACCCTGCAGTTCAGGTACCTCCCACATGCAGTTTCTGTTAATCACTGTACAGAAGTGGAGGTGTGTGGACTGGGGGCTCACCCTAATTTTAAGGGTAGGGAATAAAGAGAAGATATGGATGTGAAGACCTGGTTCGGGAAGACAAGCATGAGGGGATATGATAGAGAGGTGGAGTTTCTCCTAGTTTCTGTCTGCTTTAACTGTACTTGTACTGAGGTACTGCCTACAGTTCTTGCTACCCAATAAATCAAAGTTTAGAAATCATCTGAGCTTCATCTGAACTCTGGACATTCTCCCCCTTCCCTTAAGCCCATTGACAGTCAGCAAAAGAGGCAATCTGTGTTTTGTTTTCTCTTTCTGTCTTTTATTTCTTTCTGTTCCAGCAGGAGGCTGTGGAATCTGAGCCTCCTGTTTGCTGGGTGAGTGTGCTGCCAGGCTCACACAGGATGCAGTGCTGTTGTTTCCTGGCCTGGTTGCTCTCCTATGAACAGTCCTCAGTGAATTCTTCAAGTTTTATAAAGAACCTCAAGTTCTGTGTGTACTTGATGTACTCTGTATGTCAGATTGACCTTGGAGGATTTAGGCAGAGCATTGGCGGGTTTTTGGCTCTTGGTGAATGCAAGAGATTTGTTTCCTTGGACTAGGAATTCTTCAGACCAGGAAGACTAGGCATCTTCAAATACCCAAATAATTGTACATTCAAACAATGAAACAAGCTGTAGTCTAAACCCAGGTGACTGGATCTTGGATTGCTGTTTCAGAATTGAGAATCAATTCCATCTAGGTCTTGGGGTACAAGTGTGTTCCACTCCAAATCAATTAAGTGGATTAAGCTAACCTGGAATAAGGTACTGTAATTCTGTAAGAAGAACATTCAGAAGATTGTTAGCCAAAGGATCAAATGTCTACAGTTAATTCATCATACAGATGAGTCTTGTGCAGAGGACCAATATCTGTTACTCCTTAGATGATTTTGCTGGTTAGGAGATATTTGAGTGATAAGGTGTAGCTTGTGGCAGTTGCCTTAACTTTGAGCAGATCTAGATTCTTGGGGTTTTATGCAAGAAGTAGACAAAACAGGGTTTTTTTTAATATAATTTGGTTTATTTTTTAATTTCTTCCTTTTCAGGAATGAACAAAGAAGTATTAATAAATACTTGAGTGTTGATTTATTTGTGTGTGTGTTGGTGGTTTTCTTAACAGATGAATAGGCAAGTTTTCCTAAAATCAGAGTGGTCTAGCTTTAATGTATGTGTGTGTTTTTAAATATAGATGTAAATATTTTCTTTTTTCTCTTTTGGGTGAAGGACAGATTAGTCTTTAATTTAATTTGTGCACCAATTGCTTTGTCAGTGTCTGTTGTTTTACTGGGGTGGAGTCAGGCACCATGGCCAGTTCTTGGGTGTCTGTTCTACGCCTTTTTTAAACTTGGGATGGGTTTTTTGTTCTTTGCCCCTTAACTACTTAAAAATCTGTCAGGGATTTTATTAGATGCCCCAGAGTAGTCCTTGATGGTTGTCTACCTCAGTTGGTTTCAGATGAGTTTGGTTCACTGTCTAGCTGTAAAACCCAGCTACTCGCATGTTAGGTGTTGATGAAACATGGAGAGGTTCAAGCTTGCGGAACAGGGAGCTCTGTGGTCATTCATAGCTCTAGCTTGTGGGGTTTGTGTGAAAAGTGTTGTAGTGTTGTATTTACAATAATAAGATGTTAGTAGGATTGGGGCTAGTAGAACACTTTCATTTTGTAGTGGTTTCAAAAGTAGTTTTACAAGATCTTGTGGGGTGGAACACTTTGCAGGGTTTTTTGTCTATTTGTGCAAGACTATGGATATGCTGCAGTAACTACTACGTAAAATTTGTAAATTTTAGTACAAACTTGGGTATCTTATTTAGCAGCACAATGGAAAATAACAGTGTAAAATATTTGCATTTTGATTATAACACACCCATTGTTTGTGACCTGATGCAAAGCTGATAATACTTGTAAGTATGCTTAATTTAAATGGCACAAATGGGAAAATATTTTAGAAAACTGGATTAATCCTATTCTAAAACTTTTAGAATAGGATTCATCCATATTAGAGGAAAACAAGCACATGTAGACAGAGATCATGTTCAAGAAAAGGCATTTGAAAAAAGTCCTGGCAGTCATGCTCTGGAGGTGGGATTGATCATGATTCCACTGATTGTGATGGGAGCTTGTCTCTCTCACACCTCACTTCAGGGCCTGTGAAGTTTCCTGGGGTGGCTTCTCCTCTCAGCCTCAGCAGCACTCGAGTACAGAGTGTGTGTACTTGGCCCTGAAGGATTGAGAACAGTGTCGAGTGTTCTTGTTTCCTAACTTGTCTGAAGTAGGCATGCAGCTTCCTGGCCAGCCTAAATCAAGACCACAGGAGTGTTAGAGACTATAAAACAAAGTAAGAGACTGAGCAGTTTTTAACACCTACTTTGAAAAATGTTTAAAATTACGAAACCTAATAGACTGGTCACAGAGCGTTTTAAAGTTAAATCTTCACAGGTGTTGTTTTTTGAGCTTCGTATGCGTAGGTTCTCTTCCTTCAGTCAGAGCTCTCATAATTGACTTGAGGTTTTCCATTGATATGGGATATATGGGAACACTTTTAGAAAATTATTTACCTCATAGTCCATGACAGATTTGTCATTTACATTTTTTTAAAAAACCATGTAGTTGATTTAGTTGAACACAGTAAAAAGTATATTTCTTTCCTAAAGGCTTTCAAATCTCTCTGTCTGTATTCAGCATTAGATTGAAGTACTACGTGTTGTTGTTACATGATTATTAAAAAGTTGATACAACTTGGATACTGATTCTAATCAGGCATGTCTGTCAGTTCCTGACACAAAATCCTCTTCATATTCTGCAAGCTTACACTTTTTTAAAGCCTCTTCTTCCTTATACAGTAAGAGCACTTTATGTTGAATTTCGGCATGAGAGA
This sequence comes from Leptocoma aspasia, assembly GCA_013399835.1. Classification (NCBI taxonomy): domain Eukaryota; kingdom Metazoa; phylum Chordata; class Aves; order Passeriformes; family Nectariniidae; genus Leptocoma; species Leptocoma aspasia. The sequence goes on from VXAX01003791.1 coordinate 1,156,279, forward strand.
GTTTGTTTTTTGAATATAATTAGTATCCAGGGCTGAATCATACACCATCAAGTGTTAAAAACCTGGCAGTAATTCATACATGGTTTTGCAGTTGTTCAGTAACAGAAATCCTGCTAGACTGCTGCTCACTGCCTTGTAGTAAGTGAGATTAATTGCTGTAACTCATGAACCCAAGGTACTTTTTGTTTAATACTGAGTCTTCCTCAAGTATTGTTGCTAACATGAGTGGAATGCATACTCCATTCCAGGGAACCTGGGGCAAAAGACAAGCTGCCTTTTGAGTAGAGACCACCATCTGGAAAGAGAGGAGCATCCGTGTTAGCCTTGTCCATGGTAAAGTGATGTGAGACAATTCTATTGAAGTGGTTGGAATGGTTTTAGTTCTCTGTTTTAAGGTTCACTGAAGCAAGCTGAAAAAAAGAAAACCCAGTCCATGCTGTCAGTCCCAAGGAATGTGATACCCAGTGGCAGCCAGGTTATCTTTAAATGCAGGAGCTCAGGTGCAGCTGGAAGCAGCGTAGCTGCTGCAGAGCTGCGCTCAGTGAGGGTTGTTTTGCTCTGCCAAGAAGCAGTTGGCCCTGTGGACACACTTAGGAAATTTGATACACTCTGGAGTCACTGGACTTGTTAGAAAAGTGTGACCTCTTCCTGTTCTTGAAACTCAGGGAATTCTGCATCTTAGTGACATGTGACTTAGTGACATGACTGCGTGAGAAGGATATTTATTTAAAATCCTGTACGCTTCAGTGTTTTTTCTCTGAAGCCTAAAGTGTTCTTGCTTTAGATTCAGGTTGTTCAAGTTTAAATACCTGTGACCAAAAATAGAGATACCCAAGTTCCACTGAAGCCCACAAGACTGTAAGTTATTGGTATTCACTGTGTAGTACACCAAGTTTTTGGTCAAATGCAGTCTTAATCCTTCAGTCAAGTTGCAAACTCTGTGGCTCCCCTTAGTTTAAATGATTTGCATGAAGTGTTGCTTGCTTGGTATGGAATGTGCTTTCGGTTTTTTGTTTGTTTGTTTTTTAATGAAGTATTCCATTGAGGCCTCCCGTGGCACTCTGCCATACACATTCATGGTATGCATGTGAAAATGTTTTCTTTGAGAATCTCAGAAGTAAACTACCTGTACAGCAGCAATTTAACTGAAACAAGGTTTGGGTTTATGCCATGCTGGTTTTGTTTTTGAAAATGTTTAAAAATGACCCATCTATAGATATTTATATAGGATATATAAACATGTGCTTCCAATGAACTGATCACATAGTACCTTACAGAGAATGTTAATATCTTTATCCCCTTGATTGACAGTGACACTCAGTAGTAATCTGCTCCAAATAAGGGACAGATCTGGGAATGGAGGCTTTGCTTTTTCAGCCTTAAGTGAATGATCTGACTTGGACTGGTTCCCAGGGATTCATGTCCTGTTTGATGTTTTGATATACATAAACAGGATTATGCATTCTCAACCTGTGTGTTGGGGGTAGGGATAGATACAGCTGATAGAGGCACACGTTTTTGCTGTTGCTTCCTCCACGTTGCACGCAGCCTGATGATGATGTTTAAATGTGTTACTCCTTTCTCCATAGATAGACCCTGCATGACAAGGTATCCCAGCTCCTGAGCAGCCTCTTTTCAAGCCCCTGTTTTGGGACCTTTAGGAAGTGGGGCAGAGGAACAGAAAGAACTTTTAATGATATTTGCTACTTAATTACCTTTAAAAGCCTAACCTTTTTCAGATACCTTGCCTTTATAGACTCTATTGTTTTGTCCTGCTGCTTATTACCTTATACTAGTCCATGTAAGACCACCAGGTTTTTTAGGCATGGGGGCTCCTTGATGCTTAAAGGTAGTAGGAGGTCTGAATTCTAGTCCATCTATAACAGCATACAGAGCACATGTAACAGCAGCAGGCTGTCAGGCAACCACATTGCACCACAGCTTGTTTTGGGATAATGGATTGAAGTAGTATGGCGAGTGAGGAGCTCTAGATACCTGGATGGATGGGGCTGTTCTATAGTGAAAAGAAGCTGGCTGGATGAATTCAGATTAAGAACTATTTTAACCTAGGACAGGTGGCACCTGACAGCAGTATTCATATATTCACATATCACATATGTATGTGTGTGTATATATATACTCACACATACATTAAAATGTATATATAAATACACTTAGCATTTTCATAAGTATTGAAAGTTCTTGGTACAAAGCTGTCTAATACTTCAGTATTATCTGCCATTAGAAAAGACAATTTAAACAGGTTGGACATTAACAACTTGCATGAGGTTGTGTACCCTGTTTTTTCAGTAGTCTTCACAGTCTTGCTTCCATGTAAGCCTTCATTTGTAGCACCATCCTCATCTTCCTCCTGCAACTGCTTTTGTTGCCTCTATTTCCTAGCTCCTTGTTTACCATGTTTTTAGTTATCCCAAGCTGCTGAGCAGAAACATGCTGCTCTTCTGACATGTGGTAGGTCAGAGATGCTTTCAGTATCTTGATGTTGTCCAGACATGTTCTGGCACACTTGGGAAAATTGTTTGCAAAGATAAACAGATTACATTCAATTTGGTAGTGCCCAAAAGGTTATGATTGGATGGGGTAATAATAGTATATTCCAGAGAAAGAACAAACACCTGATCTGAGTTTCATCCTAAAAAAAGGGTGTAGGTCAAAGCAGTGGATGGATGGGAATTTTCCTGATATGCTATGGAGATTAAAGAACAGAAGTTTATTTTGTTTGCCATTGAGGATAAATAATATAATCTTCTGCAGATAAAGGCCTACATGAGATGCTGTTAATTTAATCAGTATTAAGGCTGTGTTCAGAATGCTGTTTGTTCCAGAAATGTTTGCTCTGTGTCTGAGAAAAGATTATAACTTGAAATTAGAAAGAGGAAAAGGACTACAGGGCTGGATCTTGCAGATAATGATCTCATTGAGGAAGCTGTTATAGGTCACCTGTGTCTTCTTCAAAGCTCTGAGTGTGACCTGTATTGCAAATTAATAAATATGTGCTAAGACAGAGTGGAGTATGGCACAATAAGGCTACTTGGAAAAAGTTATGTCAAGGCATTGTATGTATTCAGCAATTTTCTTTGCAATCCTGCTCTGCTTTACAACCTAATCTATTCCCCACTAAGATGTGCTAGAGATAAACATAGCAGATGCCTTTGTGTGCAGAGAGGAAGGAGAGGCAATTAAAAGTCTGCATGCTGTGAAGTCTCTGGGTACCAGCAGAGTCTGCACAGACCTTCACGATGCTTTAGGGAACAATTGGTTTTCTGCTGTCTGGGGTGACCGAACGCAAATAGTTTTTGAAGGAGGACAGTAACTCAGTTATTTTCACACTGGCTAAAGTCCTGCTGGTTTGCATAAAGGTTTACATTTTTATTTACTGATAGCAAAGTCTTGGTGACAAAGTGGTTCCTTCAGATCAGGCGCTGCGTTATTAGAGTGCATCATTTCATTTCTGACAAAGAAAGGGCAAACTTCTGATAATGTAGTGAAAGAACCTGGGGCAGGGCAGTATCTGGTATTGGCCTCCATCAAAGACAAGGAAAAGCACAAAAGGAGAAAACTGCTGGCCATGGTCTGGATCAAACAGGGTTGCCTCCAACAGTGGCAAGTGAGTGGGCTTTTCTTTCTTTTAACTTGCTCCCTCCTACATCATTCCTGGGCTGAGTAAGAAAAAAGTTTTCTTTTGAATAATAATAAATGGGATAATTTGCTTAAGAAAAGCTAGTTCCACATAGGAGGCAGCTAAAGCTGCTCCATGGGAGCTTTATTTATTTTTTCTTCCAAAAATTTTCATAATGCAAATTCTAAAAGCAAGCAGCCATTGTAAGGAAAAGAGAAACAACAAAATGCTGTGTTTGCTTGTCATTGCAGATGTTTTATACTTCAGTAACTTCACTCCTATGTGCAGTTTCTTGGCTGCGAGTACTGCTTGTTGAAAACAATGGATTTTTGGTCTCAGACCTGTTCAGTCTAAAATTCCTTTTCTTAGTTTAGATAAACTTAATAAAGCAGTATACATTTTTACTTATATTGCATGTATATTATATATACATATTATATATTACTTATATAAGTATGCTGTTACTTAGATAGGTATGAAATTTGCCTATAACTCTTCAAGTAAAAGTTTTTTTCCCGTGGCTTACTATGCCATGTATTACTGCATGTGTTATCACACTGCTGTAGCTGGAGTGAGGCTTGGTTCTCAGACATTAAGTTGACCTTTGAACTTAGATTAGCTGATAAGTATTTTATAGTTTCAGGTGTTGGCAAAGTCAGAAGCAGCCAAACATTGGGAAGTGTAACTTGACTTTGCAGATTTAAATTAAAACTTGCATATTACCTTACATGTAACTTGCCTTTGTTTCAAGTAACTTCTGCGTCTGGTTGTGTGGTGGGAGGGCACAGCCAAGCATTTTAAAGAGGTATCAAAAGCCATAGAACCATTTAAATTGGAAAGAACCTCCCAGATGGTAAAGTCCAACCATTAACCAACAACTGCCAAGCCCACCACTAAACCATGTCCCTAAGTGCCACGTCTAAGTGTCTTTTAAATAAATAATAGCTGGTTGAGCTACTAGATGCTAGCTCTGCTACACTGGGATTGTTACATTGGGAAGCTATGACGCAACTTGTAGTTAAAATAATCTCATTAGCAGGAGCACAAATCCCCTTAAACTAACTAAGGTAGTTGTACAGTGTTACTGGATTTCAAAATGTAAACTTTTGATTCTTGTGCTGTGGCCTGTATAAGAGCAAAGAAGGTAACAAAAATAATCTTAAAATTCTGGAATGAGTTTTGAGATATTAATTAGAATTTAATAGGTGCCCAAGGATTTTTTGCCACAAGACTCACTGAAAGTTAGTGGGTCTTGTGCTCTGCTTGCTGTTGCTCTGGTTTTTTTTAAGATTCAGGATTCTGCATACATTTCTCAAAGGCCTGGCTCCTGAAAGCAGGGCATTTTCTTTGTCTTTCTTCCCCCTACCCTCTAAAGTTGCATTTGTTTCTTGTAAAGAAAAGTCTGAAAGTGCAAAAGCAAGTAGAAAGGCTCAGAAATGCAAATAGAAATAGTTCTAAATCTTTTTCATGATTTAGCAACAGTCTCAGACTTCGTGCTTGGCCTGATGTGTGTCTCTTTCAGTGCCTGAAGCTGCTAATGGTCAAAGTCCTATTGAAAATTTCACACCATGTTATACCTCAGTCAAGTCAGATGCAGTGATGGCTCTGAGAAAGGCCCCCACAATCTGTGGCTGTAGGACATAGCTGGCTTTCTGTACATGTGTGTTTAAATTCCTCTCTTAGTACCTTTAGCAGCTACACCCAGCTTCCCACAGTCATTGTGGGTTACTCTGAACTGTCAGGGAAGCCCCTTTTAGTGCAGCCTCCGTGTGATCTGCAGGTGTCAGGGAACAAGGTGTGGTTTGGAGATGGAATTCTTGAGCTTCCAGGCCAGCAGGAGCTGGAAGCCCTATGGGATGGCAGGGGAAGGAGGGCTGCTGACTCCTGGCAGCAGCAATACAGCAGCAGCCTGTCTTCTGCCAGAAGTACTAACCTAACATGATGCTTCCCAGAATCAGGAATCTTAGAGGAACAAGCAACTTGAGGACTGAAAGAGGCTCCAAGGGATCTCCTAACATCATAATGTATTTATTCCCTGCAAGTGAATGCAGGAAAGGTAAATGGGAAGATGACTGAACAGAAGGGGTTCTGTTCAGTCAAAGAAAGAGCCTGCTTTGGAGTCTGAAAGGCCAAAATATGATCATGACATCTAGCTGAAGACTGAAGATGTGATTTAGACATGGAAGAATTTATCAGACTGAAGCTAAAGATAGCAGTAAGTATGCTGTATAAAGGGTAGGACAAAGACATTTTAATAAAACTAGCTCTGATCAAGAGAGAATAAGCAACTGACAGTATCCAGAGGAATTTTTCCAAGAGGAGAATGTCAGAAGAACTGCCAGAATTGTATAATTTTTCAATTTTTTTTTGTTAAAACATATAAATGTAATACCTAACATGACAAAAAATTTATCACAATATAAATAATTGAATCCTTGGCAAAATGAACATGAATTTTGATGCCATTCCACAATTATTTTTGACAAATGCTTTTAATTTGGCCCAAACAATAGCAAGGAGGCTTTGTGAGTGTCATAATATGCAATCTAGACTTGAATGATTTGTTTCAGTCATCATAAAGAGGGCACAATAGAGGAAACATGACAAAAATATAGACAACAATGAGTAGGACTGCACATAATTTTGGCTCTCCTATTTTTATAATAAATCTTCGTGGTTTGCTTAAAGCCTCAGCTCCCAGATTCATGTAGTAAATAATCTAAGATTTCATTACACAAAAACAAGTTCCTAATTTCTGCAATTGCAAAAAAAAAAAAAATGCTTATATACAAAGCAAGAAGAGGAACCAAAATATATCTTTTTAAGGGACAAAAAGTAAAATCCACTTTTACTCTAAAAAAAATCCAAAGGTGTAAAGACTTGATGCTGCTATTAGAGCTCAGGTCAGTATTTATAGTGCGTTGGTTGCTCAGACAGACATTACAAAGCCTTGTATCCCATCCTTTTTCATTCCTTAGCAACATTCTCTCAGAGCCTGGAAAATAACATGCCTCTGCCCTCTGTTTTATGTGCTTTTTCCTTCAGCAGATGCTGCCAAGCCCAGTGTCTGATTTCAGTCCTGATCTGGAATAACTCCAGGGGCATGCACGAAGCCATCTCTTTCTTCCCTCCTAACGGGGTGGTGGCAGGGAGGAGACTCAAGACTATTGTTCTCCCTCCGTGTCCCTCCTGCAGCAGCAGCCAACATTGTTCCTTTTTATTTAGTTCCCCCTCTCTGTAAACCAGCAGGGCTCGCAGCAGAGGGAGCAGCTCTCGTTAGAGTAATTAGGCTGATTTATGAGAGAGTGGCACAGTGAAGGAGAGCTTTCCTAATACAGCATTCCTCACGGGAGGCTGGGCACCCACCCAGCTGCTGGCAGTGCCGTGCTGGGCCTCCCTGCTGGCTCAGGCTGGAGAGCCCCCACCTCTTCCACCTTCAGTATCAGTGAAAATGGACAAACGCATGCGGTAAACACTTTTTTCCTTCACGTGATGTCCTTCACAAGTTAAATGTTCCAAGTTAATACTGGAAGTCTAATTACAGTGATAGAGGAGAGGGATCCTTCTTTAGTGTTAACTAAGTCTAAGTTTTGGCTTATAAAGGACTCCCCAAGCAAGTTTGCTGCATCACTGGAACAGCAAGAGCTGGTAGGGCTTTGTTCCTCTCCTGCTCCATGGAAGTTTTGCATTACTTTTATGAAAGGCTTATGTATGATGAGTTAGGAAATTTCCTTCTTCTGAGGAAAATGTTATGAATATCCTTTGCTCATCACATTTTCTTGGTATCTTCATGGCAAGATACAGTGTGTCCTTGGGAAGTCCTGCTGCACTTTGGAAGTCCCATTTAAAATGTACATGGGCCTATTTAAAAACATGTTTAAGCTTTTAAAAATGTATTATACAAGCAAACAAAAAATAAAATATTATTAGCAATTCTGCCTGTTGTGTTTCTGCCAGGCACCAGGATCAAACCTGCAAAACTTGCCAGCTGCCTGTACTTCCCAGGGCAATATTTGTGGTCACCTTTGTGAAAGAAATGTACCCATCATTTGTCTTCACTAACAGGGTGGTATTTATACTTGAAGGGCAATTGAATAATTCTGTAATAATCTCCCAAGTCTATAAGAGTATATTTTATCCAGGAGCATTTTAATGGTGCTAAAGGCATTTTCTATAGCCTCTCACATGGCAAATTGTGAAAATCCTCAATGAACCTGAGGAGCTGCTGGTAGAACCAAGCCAGAGAAGTGAAAGCAATAAAAGAATGAAGTGTATGTTATAAACTGACATGAAAAATCTTACTGCAATTGTAACCACCTTAAAATGCCTCATACCACCTACAAGAAAAAGCACATAGGCATCCAACATTTTCTGCCACCTCCACGTTATCTTTAATGCTCTCAATACACTTTCAACTGGAACATTTGCCCCTGTCTTTTGCATACACAGAAAAGCAGTGCGAGACCCAGTTTCATTCATCCCATTCCCTCATGCAAAGCCTCAGTGTATTTTTAGCTGCCACAAAGTTGATCCATGAGGAAATACACCCCCCTTTTACAGACTTGCATTCCCAAAACTCAGCAAGGACATTCCTCTTCATTTTGTAGAAAAAGAGAGAGGTAGGGAGGGCAACCCCTGAGACCTTTACAGCTGGAAGAAGAACTTTGGTGCTTATTGATACCTCATTAGTCTCTGTTCACCACAAAACAGCATCTAAAAATGTATCCAAACCACAACTTTATTCCCAGAGGTCACTGTTTTGATAGGTAAATATACAACCTAATTTTTTGTGCCTCCAGACACAGTGATTTCTCTGATGAATGTGGGGCATTCCCATGGGAGGAGCTGATGGTGTTGCTGTGTGCAAGGGCAATCTGTGGGGAAGAGACACAGTTATAAAATGGAGAAATGGTTAAAACACTGTGCAGTGTGCCTCTCTCCTAAACATTCATACTGTACTGGCTTTCCTTCTCAGAATTGCTGCCTTGGGGAGGTAACGAATTACCATTGCCATAAACCGTAATCAAGATCAGATGTGCAAAGGGAAAGGCCTTGCTCAAATATCAAAGGGGTCTTAAACTGCCAAAACAGAGCAAGAGAGAGAAATCCTGAGGGAATCAGAGATGTAATTTATGACTGACCTTCATTTTAACTGGGAAATGTGTACTCTTGAATGGCAATGCTCCCATGAATGCACGTTTTATTTTGTTTCAGCTTATTGGGAATCTTTGCTGCAGCAGTATTGATGTAAGCTCCCAAACAAAGAGCCAGGGACAAGGACTTACATGTGCATTCCAGAACCATTTTTCTGCACTGAACCCATCTCAGCAGTGACAGTGCCTTGTCAGTGACAGGCTTTGTCGTCCCCTCTGCCACAGCGCTGCCTTCCAGGGCTCACTTCTTTGTGTTTGCATCATTGCTTGCCCAAATGACTCCACATTTTCTGCACTCTCATAACCCAATTGTATGGGAAGTGAAGTAGCAACTCTTCAAGGGCATTTTTGCTGCCACAGGAGCAGTTGATGCTTGGATGAGCTCTCAGTCATTCAGAGTCCAAGCAGGACAAGAAAAAATAGACATATTAAATCTTTGCAAATATAAAATCACAGCACCGCAGTGCCTCAGCTTCCCATGTGCTGCCTCCCTATTTGAATTTCACAGGGTAACATTTGGGGTCCCACTATGCTTCAAAAATGTAAGATTAAAATCTAGTTCCAAACTTGTCTTTGCAACAGACCCAAACTGCACACCAAGCATTGGAGAAATTCAGATCCACAATTCCATACGTATTCTGTATTTCACGGCCCAATTCCAGCCATAGTTTAAAATGAAGACGCTTAGCTGCTGTCAGCTGAAGTACTGTACTGGGTTCCCCTGGCTTCCCATCAGATACGCTGTTTTAAAGCAAATACTCATTTACATCATCTCAGAATTACACTCTGAATTATTTTTAAATTCCAGTTAAGCATTTTGATGCAAAAGCATCAAAATTCTAAAATTCTCCCTTACACTGAACATGAACTACAAGCAACAGAAGTGCTTAAAAGGGACAGTGAAAAGAACAGATTGTCAGAAAAGCCTGTAGGGTTGTACATTCTGAAGAAATCTCACCAAGGTGTTAGCTATTTGTAAGTTACACTTCTTGTCTGATAATCAGAAAAAGATATCTGTCATAAATGCCATAACTCCTTCACAGTTTCCCCTCTCAGCTTCCTCTGTGAACAGCTGTCAATATGTGTATGAAACTAACGTAAAACCCCCCAACAGATAGGTTTGATGGCTGATTTAAACAAAGTGGTCTTTTAAATTGAGCTTTTTCAGGTAAACCCCCCTTTGGAGTTAATTGGATGGGAGTATTTGGGTTATTTTTCATCACTGCAAGATGTTGTTCTGCCACACAAAATATGTTCATTTTCAGTAAATACGGAGACGTCTGCAACAAATTAACTTTGGAGTTTTGGAAACACAGATGGTATTTGTTGCACTTTTCCCAAAGGGCTACATTTGCTCTAGAGAAAACAGAGCTTTTAGCTATTCTGTTATTTTTAGGAGTTTGTTCATCCCCATAATTTCCACTTCACTAAGAAGAGATAAAATCTGATTTGCCGTTTATCTGCTACCAAGCAGGCAGATTAAACAATTCATTTTGCCACTCGCGCTGTGTTTCTGCCGCCTCAGGCATTTAATTCTAAACCTCAGTATGTCTGTAAGGGGAGCCGTGCAGATTCTGTGCTCGGCAGGGAGGTCTCAGCGCTCGGTACACCCCGGGTAGGCAGAAATCCCCGGCGCTGTCTTGGTGCGCTTCGGCCCGGCCCGGGCAGGTCGCCGGGACCGCCAGGAGGGGGCGGTCCTGGATTTGGGAAAAGAAGCGTGAAACATTTCATAGCAGCCTTTGCTGGAGCTCAGTTTCTGACTGTCTACATTTTTGGAATTTTAACCCCCATCATGCTGTAAGAAATTTAATTTAGGACACCTCCTGGAGGGCAGAATTCCTGCGACCTTTAGGCAGAACGGGCAATGGAAGGGCAGAGCAGGGCCACCTAAACACGGGCATCCAAGGGAGAGGGCTAACTGGGAAGCAGGTTTGTCTTTGCTTCCCTCTAGAGTCGATGGATAGACCCGGCTCCTCCGAATAGCGATTCAGCACATGCAGCTGTCAAAAGCATCGCTCAGTTCATCATCCCCTACTCCCAGGGGAAAAATAATCAGATTTTGCAGGCAATAAAACACAACATGTTTTTTGTAAATTCTTTATTGTGATCTTAAGTCATTCAAAGTGAACACTGTGAAGTAAATTACTACTTTTTCACTTACAATGTTAAAACACACACAAGATGGCTTAAAGATGTAACTTGCCACTGACAAGTTCTGTTAAGAAGTAAGAGAAATATTCTTGTGGCAGAACTGTCATTGATTGACTGGTAAAACATGCAAATGAATCCAGGGAGGAATTCAGACACCTCTCAAGTGACAAGTTCTTGCTGCAAGTAGATCAAATTCTTCTCTCCTGAATGACATATTTGACTGAACAGTGTTTATAATAAGCAAATGGTGAGTTTGAGATAAATATGAGGGCAGAGCAGCAAACTGCTCCTGCTTGGCAGAGTAGCAGGACTTCCTTCTGCACCCTGCAGATTTCTTTGCCATCTGGGATTCCTCTGGCCTTCCTGATTTGACACTTTCCTTGCTGTTTCTGGGATCAGGGAACACACATGTTAAGTGTTAATCTTTTACAACTCAGTTCCTGCATATGGCTTTAGGATCACTCATGTCCATAATCCTAAAAGTGTTCAGCAGCTCAGTGAAATTGGTTTCTACTGCACAGAATCTTGTAAAGTCCTGATGGGTGCCTACCTGCATGTGAAGGCACCTAAAATCCTTTCACAATCTGGTCCTAGCTTTGGCCACTAGCTGTTTCATTCCTCCAGCTGACTGATGACAGTGAAAAAGCAGGATTCAAATCAGGTTTTAAACCTGCAGACGGCCTGACTGCAGTATCTTGTATTGCTCAACATATGATCTTTTTCCTCAGGTCCAGGATTTCTTTTCATTTGAGATTTTTCTACCTGTTATATCTCGTACTCTTTTGTTATTTTTTCCTGCTGAACAAATAAAGAGAACAGCTCTGCTAACTTAGAGACATCTTTAGTGACATTCTCAAGGAGCTGTGTGGCATCCTGCAAATCCTTAAGCCAGAGATGCAATGCAGTAATTGGCATGGATTGAAGAGAGAACAAGCTATCCCCAGAGCTGCTTCCACAAACCATCACCATCTCCCTCTTCCTCCCCTGGGAAGCTACACAGTAGTGGCTGTGAGAATGGCTGCAAGAACACAACCTACAGGTTCCAGTCAGCAAAAACAGAGGCAGATCATCAGAAGGTAAGCACAATACTGAGGCAGTTCAGAAATACTGTGTTAGTGGAGCCTACACTAAAGATTTGGCTACAAGCACCTTTGGGTGATCACCCCAGAGGACAGGAACTCGTGGGCAAAGGGCCACTGCACAGAAACAGTCAGTCTGGACTCACATGCATATCCCAACTTGCAGAGAATATTCCAGACTTGCTGCATCTGTCCTCTGGCTCCCAAGATGGTGAGTTCATGGTTCCACATGGCTGCTCTTGAGGCCTCTCGAAGGTTTGCATAGCAGTTTTCTTGTAGATTTACTTTCTTCCTACAGGCAGCACAGCTCCAGGGGGAAGGGAGGTTCCAAGATGTTCTCATGCTAGCCTTGATCCCTTAGTGCCCTGGCTTCTTTGCAGTGATGGATGTTCACACAAAACTGAGCACTGCTGTCCTTTGAGGAGATGTAAATCGCAAACCATTATTCACTTGCCAGAAAGCTCTTCCCTCATATTGCATGTGACCCAAAGTGGCACATACAGACACAACTTTCTTCCCAAGGCAACTGGCAAGCAGTACTGCATCCTCATCCTGTTGTCACTGACCTGTCCAGTTGTATCTTACACTTGTGAAACACCTTTACAGATGTTTGCAGCTAAGCCACAAACTTCCAACTCTGCTGTATCTCTCTTGCAAAACTGGATGGGTCTTCTGATGTGTTGATCAGCAGTGTGTGGTGCATCAGGTAGCAGAGGGAACTGCTCAGCAGAAAGGGGCTGCGCACGCTTCGACCCCAGGCAGCTCCCATACCTCCCAGCTGTAGCACACAGATTCCCTGCCTCAGGACCAAAGGCATCCCATATCCCAAGGCCTCATCTCTTGTGATGTCAGATCTCATTGTGTCCCACTGCAGAATAAACTGAAGCACTGGTGATGTAGACATGACCCTTGAGGTGGGTGTTTTCCTCTATGATACCTTGTGGTTAAGGTAAGTGTGTGATTACCAGAAGCAAGAAAGCAGCACTTGGGCAAAATGACAATGGGAATTCGAAGAGGAAGTGGTCAGTATTTGCTCGTAACATCTGCAGAGCTTATTTTCTCTTTGTTGCCTAAATCGGGAAAATCTATTACAGTAGTTAGGAGAGGGAAATATTTCTTTCCATTTCTAAGCATGTGAATCACACTCCCTGCTGGCAAAAGCTGCCCAGCATATTGTGTCCAGTGATGTGTAGAGCCTGCAACTGTACACTGCACCAGGAGCAAAATGTGTGGCAGTACAGGAACCTGGGAAAGGGCTTAGCAGGACAGGAACCTGGGCTAGAAGCCCCAGCTAGATCCTGCTTTGGGTAAGCCTTTGTTTTCTTTTTAGAAAAGGTAAATGACACCAGTATTTAATTTCTTTTTTTATAAATGAGAAGTTTGGTGTTTTGAGGATGTGGCCAACTTCTGATGAATAATGGTTTGATGATGAGTTCGACCATTTGGGAACTGATAGAGATGGATAGAGAGAGGAGGGTGTATCTTCCAGCAGCAGGTATGGTGTCATGCCCTACTCCTTTCCAGGGAAGCAGGGGAAAGTGGGTCTGAACAGAACAAAAATTGGCTTCAGTGCCGTGTCAGGACTGCCCACGTTTCCTGGCTGTTTGTGAAAGCTCTTGTTGCTCATGTGTAGCCACACTGGAACAGCATTTGATGGAGCTCCTGCCTGTTCATGTCAAATGAGCTCAAGATAAATGTCAGATCATGACAAGTATGAGTCTTTAATTTACTTTTTTAACTTTGATGCTAGTGGAAAAGACATTTAAGAGATATTGGCAATTATCAAATTTCTGTTAAAAGCATTTTACTTCTAAAGCAGCATCTCTAAAGAAGCACCAATTGAAAGGAAGAGGTTTTTTTTTTCTTTTCTCTTCTCCTGGTCATTTCTGAGCATTTATAGTATTCTTTCAACTTCCACTGTTTCCTCCTTAACTTTATTTTTACTTTTTTTGTTCCTGTGGTATGAGTCCGTGACAGTAAGTATACAACATAGCTAGGGGAATCTAAGTTCACAGGGAATGCCAAATCAATTTCATATTTGCCAGTGAAGTCCTCCTTTAGCACTTTCTCGCCAATGTTTTACAGCTATAAACCTGCCAGTCTCCACACCACAATAATCTCATCATATACCCTTAGGGATACTTTTGTCTACTTACCATGAGATAAAACCTTCCTTGCATGAACCTTGATATACATTGCCACAGTTCTAGAAAGGATAAGTTCACAAATTCTTGTTTGAAAAATTCCTTTTTCTGCTTGTCTGTAAAGATCAAGTACACAAAAGCATGAGACCCTAGCCTCCAGCATTTAGAGGACGCAAGGAAGTTTTGGATGCCAGAAATCTTATACCAAGATGGAGCTACTACCTTTGCAATTACTTTCTATTCCCATAAGGTACCATCAGCTTTGTCCTTTCAGGGAAAAAAAGCCTCTCTCAGTCCTTCTTCCTAGAGATTGTTCCAGGGAGAATGAATGTTTCTGACAAGTCTTCAAATCTGGTGGTTGGAAATGTGGAAAGAATATTTACCAGCACCACTATCATCAGATGGTCACAGCAGAGCAGGCTTCCAGCCCTGAGCATTGGCATGTAGTAGAGGACAACAGAGGGAAGTTATTACAGCTGAGGCCAGAACTACCCAGTCTTATTTGCAGTGGCAGAGAGGACTCTCAGGCCTACTTGGGTGGCAGGACAACCTTAGTGGGAGAGGTCCAAGAAAAATCTGTACATGCTTGAAGCAAACCCTGAGAGAAATTGTAATGCCTCAGCCCAACTGACCAATCACAAAAAGCCTGTTTGTGTCTCTGAGTTTATGGGCACCTGAGCATCATTTGTATCCAAACTTCTATTACCACCCTTGTCCAGAGATGTAGTCACCTTGCCAAACTGAGCAGCTCTGTGCTTTAGTCCCACCTAAGATAGTAGCAACTGTGGCAACTTTCATTTCAACCCACATAGGTTTGTGTAACAGCCTCTGGAAATAAGCCACCACTTTAACTTCCTTCTCAACTGAAAAAACCTAAGTCAACAGTTACAATGACTGTAAGTCAGTAGGCTACAAAATTAGGTGGGAAGGGAAAAAAGCCCATCTTTTTTTGAAACTACATCAGTGCAAGTCCAAGAGTGAAGTGGCTAGGAGGAGAGGAATGGAATGGAGCCATTCTGTAGTCCATAAATTAGGAATTTAGCTAAGTGTAATCTCAAAGCAGAAGAGGTGTAGTCATCACTGAGGTGGCAGTGTAATCTCAAGGGAAAAGAGGTATGGGAGCTAGTCCCATAAGAATATATAAAGTCTTCAGCAACCAGAGTTCACCAGCTCCTGACCTGAGTTCATTTTTCACTGACTGCATCCCCCTCCTGTTGCTTGTGCGCTCTGCTCACAGCCCGCTGTAACCATTTCAAGAACAGTTAATGAAAATTTTCAGGTTTCTAAAAACAAAGGTTGAGACCAGATGTAAAAATGAGCAAACAGATTTTCTAGGTTAGATTGGTCTTCATTTGCAACTCTCAAATCTTAAAAATAAAATGCCTGAGAACTTAGCTCCAAAAACCTGTAATTAAGGAGGAAAAATCTAAATGGCTTGTTATGGGGAAAGTACTTAAAACCTCCTTTATGGAGCACTGTTGTATCTCTGGAATTTGGATGGTGTATTTCTTGCAAAAAAAGGCTTACTTTCTCAATGAGAAATCCTCTCCCAACCTCTGCGGCAGCACATTCTTGAGCCGCTCCATTCGTTCTCGTTCATGTGCTACTGATGAGTATGGAAAAGAGAAAAGGAGGCACGACAGACTTTCATCTTTTTTAGTCCTTGCCTGACTACATAAAACTATGAATCCTATCAGACTTTATTCTTCCTGGGAGCCTCAGGGTAATTCTGAAAGACTTTACAGTCCTCTCTTTGAACTTCTGCAATCATTTATGGTTTATTTTCTTTTAATAATAGCGAGTGGGAAATGAGTTGTCCTGTTCTGATTTCATCCTGCCTGTTGTTTCTGAGGGAGAAGGCCCCCCTCTGAGGGAGGGGGGTGCAAAGTGTGAGCTCCAAAACTGCCACTGTCTCTAATGAAGTGGAAGGACTGAGATCCAGGGAACCCTTAGAACATGCAGAATGCTCTTTGTGAGGGTATTTAATGCAACATTTAGTGCTCATACTGCTCAGAACAGCAGGTCTGCGTTTCAAACATAGGCTTCTGAAGTACAAGGTTTACAGGTAATGCGGTAGTAACACTGTCTGCCTGTTACTTGCTCTGAAATTCTCAATTACAGTTAGCATGTGTCTTGAAAAATTCATTGTAGCTGAGACTGGGGTGTCAGATAAGGGACATGTTGCTCTGGTGCTGAGTCAGAGGCTCTCTTATTCTCTATCTGTGGCGGTGGGAGCGCAGACAATGAAAGCTATGACAGTTCCCTTATTGAAGTGCCAGGCTTACTGTACTGCCTGTAAAGTCATAGGAAAGAAACTCCCCAGGTTTCTTTTTCTTTCCCTTTCTTTTTTTTTTTTTTTTTAATACAGACATGTTTGAACCAAGGCATTCCTGCTTCTCATAGCTGCCAGCTCCTGAGCACAAGATTCAATGTTTTTCTTTTACTTGCTATAAAATGCTTAATCAAAGCCTTCCCTGCTCTGGTATAGCTGTTTCATTATTTATTAATGTAAAAATATGAATTACTGAACTTCAGGCTTGGCAGATAAGTGAAATTGGAATGAACTTTCAGCTCTTTGGTTTCAGAAGGTGAGTAAATCTCTGGTGGAGTTTGCACACATGGTTGGAATAGTTCCCCTCGTTTACCCTGGCACAGCTCCACTGCTGCTGCACAGCCCTGATTCACACTTCCAGCAGCAGGGAGTTAGAAACTCAGGGGCCTAACACTGCCGTAACTTTTTCAAATGACTTGTCCAGCTTACCTTTTAAAACAGAAAATTTAAAATCGTACGTGAAGAGAATGGTTATTTTTCTCCTTGGCTATTAAGGGTGACTTGTGTGAGAGAGGAAGGAGCTGTAAGTGATGCACTGAAGCTGACCCTGGAAGAAGAAATTAAATAACAGTACAAATATGCTTTGCCTCTTGAACCAAGTCACACACAGCATTTCTCATCTCTTTTACATAATGCCCTGGCAATGAGGAGCTCCTTTTTAACCTGGTTTCCCTAGGAAATGAAGCATGTATGTTCACACCATCTGCCCATCACGTCTCCCCAGCCTTCCTCCTACCCCCTGCCACTTGTCCACATCCTGGTGTGTGACAGAGGAAGTCCAAAAGTGAAACCTGGCAGCTGTGTCTGGGAGAGATTAATGCCTGGCCTCCCCAGCTGGGCAAAGGGAACTGCACCACTGGAGAGGGGCTCCATCGAGTGTAGCCACACCAGGATGCCTCCATTCTGCCAGAGGGGAGCCCCAGGCACCTGGAGACGTCGCAGGAAGGAGCAATGGCACTGGGGTGCAGGAAGGAACTGGGAGTGTAAGGGGATGTGGAAGAGAAATACATAGGAAACCAGCTTCTGTGAGCTTCACTGCACACAGCAGTGGAACCTGACAGCAGACAGCTCTAAATTAGATAAAATCCCTTAAACAGGCAGATGTGCTCTTTCCAAAGTATCTGCTGGTAAAAAAAAATGAACCCAGTTAAATTAAGGTTCTATGTTATCATCCAGCAGTACAGATCACTCTGATTTACCAGTCTGTTTAACTCCAGCCAGCGATGTAAAGCTGGCATTTTATAATTTAGGATGGTTGATTCAAGTGTTGTTTGACATACTGTCTGCTTTTAAAAACCAGGGAACATGAAGGTGTCTGCTCGCCTTTGGAAAAGGAAATAAATATTAACTTATCTGCACAATGTGTGAGCAGATCTAGCCCTGCTGCAGGAAACTCATTAATCTCACATGGAAAATAAATAAACCAGGAGAGAAAAGGATGGGTGGGATTTCAACTTCCTCAATTTCCGTAAATGGTTATTTTATATGAAAAAGAGCATGCCAAAGGTTTTAAAGAGGAAAATTACTGCAAAGAACAAATAACTTAATTGAATCTTTTAAAAGTTTTGCAGTAGAGGGATAATTTAAGGTGGCATAGGGAAAACTCACCTGTTAAATACTGCCTGATAGTTCCTGCTATTAGACCACATTTTCCATTGCTGATGCTATTGTCAGTTTTCAGCCACCAGGGCTCACATTTTCCATGGCAGGTGTCTGCCTAAGGCTGGATATGTGTGATGCATGTGTGCTTGTACCAAGAATTGTCTCAGACTGTACATAAAAATTGCAGCCAAAATGCTTTTGCTTTTCAACATGTCTAAGTTTCCCTCACATTGAAAAGAATGGCAACCTCGTCTTTAGACAGTCCCAAAGGCCCCATACTTTGGAGGAAAAGCATTAAATTTGGCAGGAGCACTTTAGCCACCCTGGAAATCCAACTCAGTCTGGATGAATTATGAGCCTTAGCAAGATCTGTTTGGTCTTGATAGGGTTTCTTAGCTTGGTGTTTCAAAGATCCTGACTTCAATGATTCTGTGCTAGTCTGGGGCTGACTGAGGTGGCTTTCCTCAGCAAGTTTCTCATTTACTACTTTGGACCCTGTTGCTGCTTTGGGGAAACCCAGAAGAAATAATCATCTGAGGAAGGAACAGGCTGGAGTGGGAGAAGTGTCTGGACAGAAAGCATGGGGCAAGGGAAGAAGGTTGGGATGAGAAGCCAAAGATGGTGATATAGCACAGCTGGTGCAAGACAGGAATGTAGCAAAAGAGGTGCTGGATGGAAGAAAGTGATCAGAGGGTCTGTGGCCACTGTACCCACAGTCAATGACCAACACGTGTGCCATAGGATAAGACAGAGGTAGTTTTCCTTGCTGACAGAGATCAGCTGACAGAATCTCACAGGACCACAGACAGAGCATTTAGAATAACACAGTTTTGAGAATCACAGAAAGCATGGCTCAAGCTCAGTTTCAGTCATGGAAGAGTTGGACTTTCAAGGTATAGCCATATTAAAAAAAAAAAAAAANGGGTGAGTGGCCCTTTACTTCCATAAAAATATGACTTTGCACCTGAAAACAGCCACTTGGTCAGTGGTGCTCTTGCTCTTTCTTCACAGGTGGGACATATTGTTCCTCAATGCCTTGGAAATTCAAATACTCACTGAGATGCCTTTAATATGGCTTTAAATGTTGGCCTTTCCCAAAGACAGACATCTGTGAGTAGCCAGCACTTCCACAATCATCCATGTATTTGTCATACCTCCCCAGCATTCTAGATCTGCTTTCACATCATTTGCAAAATGAGAAGGAGGAAAAACAGAGTGTGCACTGAGTGACCACCAGTTCTCTCTCTGAGCCCAGCGGTTTATTCTCTGATCACTAAAGCAACTTAAAACTGAGTCATTTGTATGGCATTCCCTGCCAAGAGGCACCTGTTCTTTCAGATTAAACCATATTCTTTAGTAATATGGGATTGTTAATAGTAGTAATTTCTAACTTCAAAATATTACTATAAATACTCTTCTTTCAGGTTTTATGACAGCCAGATCATTATGTGCTAAGGGTCCCAAAACCCATTCATCACAATCCAGAGTTATATTTCTAGAAAGATGTAAAGCTTAGAAAAGCAGGTTTAGAATATTTATGAGAAACAGAGAGCTTTTAATTTAAGCTAAGAACTAGTGAGAATGCCAATTTACGGTCATAGGATGGGTGTGCCACTGATCCAGACAAATGTCTTCCTGATATGAATACAGGAAAACCAAATGAAAGCCAAGTGTGAAAGAGACGCAGCCAGCCTTAGGGGAGTGCAGAAACATCTGCAATCAAATTAAAATAGCAAATAGCATATGACCACAGGACAGCTTTTTTACAGTGTGTGTTTGGCAGAGCAGGCAGGGGGTAGTTGAAATGCTGGTTTGGATGGCAAATACACAAAATTCAAATCTGAATTCATAAACATCTGTTATGTTAGTTGGGAGGCAGGAATTAAATTTCAGGGATGCAGCTTGGGGGACGTTGGGACAGCACAAGGTGGAAAGGAAAGGAGGGCACAAGTCATATGTAATGGTTGATCCCTGCTTTCACACTGGACAAAGAAATGACAGTGGTACAACGCTCTCTACACCAAGTAGAGTCATTACCCCATTTTCTATCCATACAACATTTTGATGGAAGCTTTTATAGTGGTTTGGGTGCTGACACACATTACTCTCTCCCCTGAACAGACTCCCAGACACCAAATAAGAGCTGAACTCTTGTAGTTTTTCAGTGTGGAGTCACCAATTTTGATTTCTTTCTTCTCTCAGCTACCTGTTTTCACAAAATTGAACTCATCTCTGAGTAAATTCAAATATATTTGAGACCTGAGTCAATTCTAATTCAAACTTCGTAACAAATCCAAAAATTATTGGGTAGACACAGACATCTAAGCCTTGACTCTTTAGAAACTAAGCAGAAAGGAAAAAAACCCAAACAAACAGAAAAAAAAAAGGGAAGAAAAGAAACTAAAGAAACTAAACATTAAAAGATCTCCTAATATTTTGTATGCACTGAGAATCTGAACTGGGTTAACCCAAGCACATCAAAGGCTAAAAGTCATTAGGATACCTTCAGATGTCTCTGCAAAATCCTCCTCCGCACAGCTATTTCAAAAGCTTCAGCACAGTGGAGGTTCTGCAGCTGTGGAGTGCAGTCCTTACCCACAGTCCTGTGCCCCGCATTTGTTTCCTGCATGCTGATGGGAGTAGAATTGCAAGAAGTAGTTTTGAAGTCTGAAGTATCACAAACAGTGAATCATGGCTTCAATGGATCATCTGTCTGAAAGCCCTGTCTCAGCAATTTGTAGCTGTTTCTGACACCAGTGGATCTTTACGAGCTTCTACTGCAATGAAAGGTAACTCCCCTAAGTACCACACCAGTCAGCCTAAACTCACATGCCTGGATTTTGCAAAAAGGAGTCTTCTCCTTCATGCCTGGATATACAGCATGAGCATGTAATATTCTCTGGATGTAGTCTAAACTAAGTGATATGGTTTCATTTACCAACTATTTTGGGACAGAGAAAGATTTAAAAAGTTACTTACATAGCCAGTTGTATAGGACTACATTGGAATTAAGTTTTCTGTCTTTAATTTAGATGTTAAGAAATTAACTGAAATGAACTATACTAGTTTTTGATCTCTATCTCGAGGATCTCTGTGAACAATACATGATAGATGCACTGTGCTGAGACCCACAACAGAAGAACTGGAACTTTTACTCAGGGGTGCATAACTCTTCGATTCAGGCATAAATGTTTTCTTATTTATTAAAAGTTGGCCAGGGGAAATCAAGAACTCTGGAGAAGAAATTATTCATGTTTCTGATCATCTTGATATATGCCTGAAGAAGAAACTACTATTCCCCAAACAAAAATGGGTAATTAAAAGTTATGCTTTGTGACTCCAGAATTTGAGAAAAAAAATCATATGGTGTCTAATTAATGTCTATGTAAGTACTTTCATGTCTTTTCTCAGGAGTAAGATATTTATAACCACATACAAAAACAAGAAAAAGACCTAAGGGAACACAAACAAAACCCCACCATCCAGCACCTTAACCACAGCATCTGCAAGCCAGCAGTCATGGAATACTTGATGAAGTGCTTAAGGCTAAGAAGGCTGATAATGAGATTTCTTTTAAGTTCACAGTGCTGCATATTAAAGAGACATTGCCAATCTGATTCTGAAAGGAAATAATATTACATATCACAAGCAGGCTGGGTTTTTTGTTTTTTCTTTAATAGAAGACTCCTTTTCATCACCCTTTGCTGGTGTCTAGAAAGACAAACAGGTTTAGTAAGCTGTATACTTGGTCCACAAGTTTTCCCTCAATATTTTTGCATTTGTGTATTTAGTAACACTGCAGTTCTAATGCTGTGCCTGGAGAGTGCTCCAGAGAGAAGAGTGGTTTTGAGCTCCCACTTGATCAGTGGGCAAAAAGCTGAAACTCCCCAAGATAGTACCTTACACAGAATATACTAAAGGCCACCTGCACACAGTGACACAGACTGCACACAAAGAGCTGACATATGTACAGCACAAACAACCTGAAACCAGACAGTCCCACCTCTCTCTCTCTCTCTCTGGTCTGTTCAGTGGTAGAAACAACCACATTATTTGCTGCAAGATTAGATATGGTATTTCCACAACTGCACATGAATCATCAAGCTGAAGAAAAGTCAATCACTTACTTTGTCTACTCTTTTTTTATTTTTTATAAAACCAAATCATATTTTCTGGTGCAGAAGCCTTTTATAGAGGGACTATAATGTTTCTTATAAAACAGCGTATGTGTAGTCCTATGCTTATCCCAACGTAATTGCTTCCAGGAGTTTGTCTGCAAAAATGTCCTTGTGCCCTTTCTGTTGGCCTTTCCCATTCTAAATGGCAGTGAAATGGTAATGCCAGCGCGTTCCAGGTGCCTGTATGGACTAGTCCAAATTAACTTCCCTGTTTTTCTTATTTCCTATAATTTTTTTCTTAGCACCCCCTGTGGGGAGAAAGGCTATGAGCTGCCAAACAGGTAGAACACATAAATGGATCTGTATTCAGAAAAAAAAAATACATTCCAACAGTATTAATATTGCACAATCAACCACTAAAACTTGCAAAGCTAATTTTGTAATTCTAACTTTTAGCATAGTTTACTTACAACACTGCATATTTATTTTTTGGGCCTGGTGTGGGTATGACACAATTTCTGAACCAAAAGCATCTGTTGTCTGCCAGACCCTTGTTCCCATTGTTGCAGAAGATGGAAAATGAATGGTGAATGATGCCACAGGCAGCTGCATGAAGAAATAAGATTGCTTTACAATTATGGTAGCAGAACTCTGTCACCGGGGGAATGGAGTCCGCTTCTGCTAGAAGGTTTCAGCAGAGGAATTCCTGTTGTGCTACTCCTTAGTTTCATGTCCCTTGTTTTGGGTGCTGACTTAATAACCTAGGATTTGATTTGTAGACATGCTGAAGATAACTATAGCTGAGGATGCAGAAACTGCTCTGAACATACAAAGTGATATATAGCATTAGGTATTACCAGGAAAAAGATCATAAAAATCACAAACTGAAATTAGGAGATATTTTTAATCTAGTTTAGTTTGTAAGTTTTACAATGTAATGCTGTAAGTGCTACAGAAACTGGAAAAGAAGTGTTATCTATGTCTGTTCATCTCCACACCCATCTGATGCTGCAGGGCTGGATGCCCCTGATATGGTAGACAAAGGTGCCACTTCAACTGCCCAGCGCTCTCCTGAGCTGCAGCCACCAATGCCTGGAGCCAGCTCTCCTGGCAGGACAGGTGCCATCCACGGCATGCCCTGGTAAGGTCTCATGAGGGACATTTTGTCAGATTTCCAGCTGGAACAAAACACCAACACCAATCACTATGTTAAAAAGGACTGTCAAGAGAATGAGAGAAATGTAGCTGACTTCAGCTCAGAGTAACCCTGGTACCGTCTCACCAGGGTTAGATCAGTCCGCGGATGAAGCCTTCAGTCATCCTTTCTCAAAGAGTATCAATGCCAACTGAGGTGTTACTCTGTGGTAAACATTTTCAGTGGGCTGTGTGCAATAAAACCACCCCCAGAGCTCCAGAGGGTGATTCCTGTCTGTGCTAACACCAGCCTTATTAAACATATTTTTTATTTATTTTATCTTATTAAACATCCTAGAAAATGCCATATAGTCTCTTAAATGCTGATGGAACCTGGTTGATCTTAAGTGACAGTAGATTGGCTCAACCCAAACAATGACATTTTGCTGCAGAGAGAAATGAAGACCAGCACCATGCATGGGTCTGTGTGCCATTTGTGTGGCATTACAACCTTCTGCACACAGAAACCTGGAGACAGCCGGAGTTTTTATTAAACACAGCCCTGAGTAAGAGGATCAACCTACCTTGAACACTCACAGTTATGCCCATACACCTTGGTCAGAAGAGGAAGATCAGGAACTATTTCCAAAATAAGTGCAAGGATCTATTCAAGAAAGCTGCGCTAAGTACAAAAATCATTATTTGCTATTCATTTGATGACTACATTTACATGTACATTTAATACATTTATTTACATACATTTAATCTACAGCAGATTTTACCATTTTTATCTTGCCATAATTAATGATTGATAGTTTAAAATCATTAAAAGCCATATTGTTACTTGAGATAGCCAGAACCTCTGCCCCTGTTGTCTGGAGTCAGAATGCAGCCAACAGCCTGACCACCAAGCAGTTGCAAGCAGAGAGCAAGTAAAAATCACATTAAAAGATCAAGAGGGTCCCCCCTGGAAAAGATGCACACATAGTATATGACATTCTTGACTGCCTTGCCTGCAGTGTCACTTCCAGGAATGCCCACAGTCAGCAAACCTACGCACCGTGGGCTCCCACATCCCTGTTAGAGCCGGCTGAGTGGGAATGGCATTGTCCCCTCTGGCAGTGGCCAGTTCAGCATGCAAGTAGTGCAAGGGTGGATCCTGTGTCCAAACAAGGCAGCTGCTCCTGTCCTGGGCTTCCTCTTGTCTTCTCAGAGTGTACATTTACAGGTCTTTGACAAGAAGATGATAATTTGGCTACTTTTTGTTTTGTTGCAACTGTTGCCTTATTTGTTTTGTTCCCCAACACTCATTAAAAACAAGCCCTTGTATTCAAACTCCAAGCCGAGCTAAGCCTTTATTCCACATCTCCTCGCCCAGTTATTCTGAGCTCTCTCATGACTCTTTGTCCTGGCTCTCTCTCATCTGGGTCTGCTCACTCTGTCCACTTGCCAATGCCACCCACATCCACTGGTTTCTAGGGCCAGTGTCTTTCCTGGGACTACATTCTCAGAACACCTCTCCTCTTCATAACAACTTCTCTGTCAGTTTCCTTTTTTTGTGCCTCAGTTTCTTAAGCAGTTTTTTTCCCCATCTTGCATTTACCTCTTCAGGCTACAGCCCCAATATTCTTCTGGATCTTCAGTCTCTGCCAATTGTAATTTTCTCTAATGGCTTCAAAACAGTATTCCTGTCCTGCTAATCCTGAGGTTTTGCCCTCTCTGCAAGTCCCAGTTTTCACCCCACATGCTCCTACTTCCAGTTCAGCCTGCTGGTTCTCCACAGGAAGGCCTCAGATCTGTCTCTTGCACTGCTTGCCTCTGAATCAGACCATTCCTTCCTTCATGTTGCCTCTCCAACAGAGAGGTCACTGAAAGTGCAGGAAAGTGTCCCTGCTCTCCATTCTTTGCTTGGGTCCAGCTCAGCATGTGGCAGCTGGAAACAACCATTATTAGGAAATTCTGTCTCCATCATGTAATCCTGGGCTGCACCATGTGTAGTGGCTTTGTGTGCCTGCCCAGGCCAGGAGCTGAGAGGGACTGGAGAGCCTTATTTGAGCTGTGGGAATGATGCACAAACAGGACTGTAACTGTGAGAGTCAAAAGCTTGCTCTGAGACAACCTTAACCCTTAAACAGTAGCAAGTCTCTCCATAAACTGAGATTTGAAATATCCTAAAATTTGGGCAGATGAGGGTAGATTTTCTTTGGGGCACGAAAAAGCATCTGACAAAGGCCTCCCTTGCTCAATTTCAAAACAAACTTTCTCCATAAAAAGTTCATTTTTTTCCCATTGAAAACCAATACACCCTACCTAAATTTAATTTTAGAAATTACTAAACCCTTTGGTTGATATTTTCCCCAGGCAAGAAAAATACCCACGTGATGCAGACAACCAGTATCGACTTTTCCAGTGTGAATCAGGGTAGCCTGACACAAACAGCTGAAAGCTGGGTCCTGCACTGGAAATGTCAAACCCTGTGTAACAGGCTGTATGGGCTCTTTAAAAACTCGGCAGAGCTGCTCACCCTACCTTGTGCATGTGTTGGGAATCAGCTGAAGGGCTGATTCCCATCAAGCAGATTTAAATAGGTTTCCAGCTTAGGGAGAGAAATGGATGTTTGTCTCCTAGGGGAGCTGTTCCTTCCTCCCATCCCTCCCTTATATGTGCACATACATACACTGAAAAAAAAGGAGCAGAATGGGGATAAAGGTATCCTCCAGGCAGGAAAGACCAATCCCCTGTAGAGACAGAGCAGCATTTCTGGCAGACCCGGACAGTACTAGAGTTTAAGTGAGTTGAAAATAAAAGACTTATAATCAGATTTTGCACTAGATTGGCTGGCTTGTGCTGGCAGGCAACAAGCACAGCCAGCCTGCTTACAATTCACTCTAGATGAGATAAGCAAAAATAGAAACCAAAGAGCCACAATCTGTTATCCAGCCTAGGGAGGTAAGAATGTTGACTTGAAAAGACCACCACTCTCAGACAAAGTGACAGCTCTAAGTTGCAGCCACTTGCCTTTCTCTCAGTCAGATTCAGAAAGCACTAATCTTCCACTTGGAGAAAGAGGAGACCTCACAATTCAGCCTTCTCCAGAGCAGGCAGAGAGGAGTGTGAGCACAGAGGAGTGTGGTATTCACCAGCTCTGGTCAGACTCACGGTCCCTATTTCCGCTGATCCTGAGTGGCTTATGGTCCTGTTGGGTCTAAATCGCCTTTGACAGGCAGGAGCTTGTGCCCAAGCATAGAGGAGGAGTTCTAGAAATGCTGAGAAGCAACGACTGCTTCACCCAGGAAGGAAGAATGATTTGCCAGTGGATTTATTCAGAAAACACTCTTCTTTCTGGATGTGAGCTTTGCTGTAGCCTGAACTCGAAGCATCTCCGCTTCTACTTAGGAAGAGGTAAATCTGACACCAATCTCACTACTGCCTGCAAGGAATTCGCCTGTGCTTGAGTCATCCAGAGACAATGAATGACCACAGGTCTAAAGTATCTGGCACTTATCAGGAAGCTTCAAATCTTACGCTGTTGAGGCACTTTGGTGAAGAGTAAGAACAGTATAGCTGGGTGCAATCCTGATATTAAGAGTAGGTTTTACCATACCTTGTTAGGTGCAAGAGAAAGATGTAGATCTTGCTGGGTCCTGGAGGAAAATTTATATTAAATTCTGGTGTCTTTCCTGGTATCTGGAGGAGTACATGGCTCTCAGTTTTTGTCATGTAAGCCTAGTAAAGAGTAGTTTAGCTATCTGATAGAAAGCATATTAAGTATGCTTAATAATGACTGGTAAGAGCTAGATAGATAATTAGCATCTTTCGTCTTACATTACTTATCAGTAATAGGTACTCATTTTCAGTCTAGAAAATTCTCTCTACTACTCAGTAAATGCACAAGTGCTGGTGGTGCATCTCAGGCACTGTGACTCCTGTTCTGATATTCCCCAATTTGCAGCCAAATACATAGCAACATCTGTGAACTGGGAGGGCAAGGTTAGCTCCACAGCAACCCTCTTTCCCTCTGGAATAGACTGTTTGCCAGAAGCACTCAGCATCAGATGCCCCATGAGAGAATTTTAAACTCAAAACATGCCACAAGCGTATGCCAGTTTATGAAAAATTGCATCTGGCTCCCTCATCTTTATTAGTTAATGTGCTTTTGTGGGACTGCAGTTGCATATTTACTGTTAGTCTTGGTGTCATGGCTGTACCTGAGCAGTGGCCTCTTTTCTAATGCATTCCCTAAAAGTTTAGCTCAGTACTTCAGCTGTACATGATGATAATTTGGGGTATACTAAAGGGAGATCTGTTTTCTGTTCAGTTCCATGCACTGCCCAAAGGGGAATGGAGCAGCAAACTCTGCTCCTTGCCTTAGCGCTAGGAAGGATTAGACAGGGCTTTGTGGAGAAAATGTAGGCAAATGAGATCAGGCAACCAGA
Organism: Leptocoma aspasia; assembly: GCA_013399835.1. Classification (NCBI taxonomy): domain Eukaryota; kingdom Metazoa; phylum Chordata; class Aves; order Passeriformes; family Nectariniidae; genus Leptocoma; species Leptocoma aspasia. The sequence continues at coordinate 1,184,068 of VXAX01003791.1, forward strand.
TAGCAAATTAAAATGAAACGATAACTGTTTATCTGACTATATTTTTCATCATACCTCTTCTGCCTGCCATTCAAAAACACAGTGGATCCCACTTCCCAGCTTCTGACTTTGATCTCTGAGCATCAGACTTCTCTTTGGTCTGTGAGAGGACGACTAAAATGCAGATGCAGGATCACACTCGTGCAACAGCACATTCTTGGCTTGCAGCCACATCCAAATTCATTAATAATAGCAGTTTTCTGTAACTGCCAGGAAAGATAAAGAAAGCAGTGACATTTTAACTATCTTGTGATACAAACTTCCCCCTCCCAGGAGTTTAGTAAAGTGGAAGCTTAATTAGGGATGATACATTCTAAACTTTGCATTCATTATGTCTTTAATTCTTTCACAACTCCTCCACAAATCCTGAAGTTGTTTTGTAAGAAACTTTAGCATCAGCATTTAACTCATAAATATACCCTGGTTTTGAATTATTGCAAACAATTGTATATTTTCTTCTCTCTAAATACCATTTTAAAATATAATATTAACATTAAGGAAGTATGAAGGACATGTCTGCTTTTGGTACGGTGCAGTTTGGTGGTGGTAGGTGGCTTAGTTAAGCAAATCCCAACCATTACACAATACTAAATAAGATACCAGTAGGTGTGCCAGGGATCAGGAGGTGGCAGCAAAACTCTGAGGAGAAGTTTGGTTTCTTCATGTCAATAATGGAAGTATTTTAACTGCAAACCAGGACTGCTAAAGCATATAAAATTCTAGTATGAAAAACAAGGGATAGCCACTGATCATGCAATGAGGAATTGTATGAAAAACCACTGAATTTTGTGAATTGAAACCATTAAACCTGAAATAGCATTAATAATTAATGTAATAACCTAATAAATGTAACTTTTCAGAACAGGAAGACTCCAAGTTGTCTGGCAGAACTTCTCAAGCTGGATGGAGTAGCACCAATAGATGTTTTGCAAAGCTCCGGAAATTGGACAGTAGCCTCATGATTTGTCAAGTTTATATATATATATATATATATATATAAACTGAATGGCAGAAAGGGTATAAACGTTGTTTGCAGTAAGGAAAACTAACACTGAGCAAGAAGACATATTTGGAGTAGGGACAAAATTGAGCATGGCTATTTATCAAAATCACATGAATATTCAAAACTCCTTATGCAGAACAAAAACATCCATGGTAAGATCACCGAGCATGCAGAATAAAAAGGTCAGATCTGAAGATGTGTGTACCTCTATGATAGCTGGATCCTGAGGAGAAATTATCATATACTAGAAATCCTAAAGGTGGTCCCACAGAAAAACACTGATCTCAGGTTCTGGCTGAGTACACTGAAGGTTAGTACAAAGGTTTGAGATCATAGAAGAGCAAACTTATCTCACTCAGAGCTCGGTGGGAGGGATTCCATGAAGGATGAAGCGTCAGTCAGTGAGTGCTGGGAATTTTTCAAGAATGTTCTCCTAGAAGAACAAAATGTTCATCCCCTTTAAAGGCAAGGAAAGTAGGTGGAGCGACAGACCCCCTTGGCTTAACTGTGGGCTTCTGTGTCTGCTCCAAACTAAAAGAGACATCTACCAGAGATGGAAGTGAATGAATACTCATTGAGAGCTACCAGGATGTGCAGATATGCAGTCAGAAAAGCAAAAGCTTGAGTTGAAATGGGCCAGAGATGTCAAAAACCACAAGGAAGGGTTCTTCAGGTATGTAATCAACAAGCAGAAACAGAAGGGAAATACTTGGCCCATTGTTAAACAGGAGAGGTCAATTAGTCACCAAAAACACTTAAAAGGCTCAAGCTTTTCTTCACCTCTCTTTACCAGCACTATTGGGCCCCAGGCCTTGGGAACAAAAATTCATATTGGTGCAAACACAGACCCACCATCAGTGAATGAAGGGTTGGTGGATGAACTCTACAGGAACTTGACCCCTACAAATCAATGGAGCCCGACAATATCAACCTAACGGTGTTAGGAGCTGGTTCATGCTGTTATAAAGCCACTCTTCTCAAGCTTTGAAAAATTGTGGAGTCTGGGGGCAACCCAGAAGACTAATGACACGAAGGGCTGAAAGGAAGTTCCAGGAAATTATAGGCCCTTCAGTCTTACTTCACTCTCTGGGAAAATTATGGAACGAATCCTTCTGGGGCTATCAGATGAAGCATGTGGTTAGGAAAAGCCAGCATGGGTTCACCAAGGATAAATGGTGTTTGACAACCTGATCACCTTCTACAACAAAGTAACCTGCTCAGTTGATGTGGCATGAGCAGTGGACATTATCTACCTGCCTCTCTCCAAGGCTCTCAATGCAGTTTCCATCAGGCTCCTCCTAGAGAACTGAGGTGTCATAATCTAGACAAGAGTCCACATGGTGGGTGGGGAGCTGGCTGAGAGGCTGCACCCAGAGCAGGGTGACAAACAGCTCCTTTTCAAACTGGCCTCCTGCCACAAGTGGGGCCTCCCAGGGATCAGTATTGGGCCCAGCACTGTTTAATATCTTCAAAAGCGATCTGGATGATGGGATCAAGTGCACCGTGATGAAGTTTGCTTCCCCTAAACTGAGTGGGAGACTGGACACTTTGGGATGAAGAGCAGGAAGACCTGGATAGGCTGGAAGAGTGAGCTACCAAGAACCTTTAAGGTCTCATACCTGGGAAAGTATAATCCATGAGTGCAGCACAGGCTGGGATCTACTGGCTGCTGGGGAGAAGCTCTGTAGGAAGGAACTGGCCTGGGTGGACAAGCAGCTGAATATGAGTGCACAGTCTGCTGCTGCAGCAAAGGCAACAGGATCCTGGGCTGAATCAACCAGGCCATCACCAGCAGAGATAAAGATGTCATTACCCGGCTCTACTCAGCACTTCCAGACTATACCTGGAATAGTGAATTCAGTTTTTGTCCCTGCTACGCAAAAAATCAGTGGGCAGCTGGAGAGGCTCCAGAGAAGGGCCACAAAGATGATCCAAGGGCTCAAAACCTGCCATGTGAGGAAAGGCTTGAGAGAACTGGGCTTGCTCAGGCTTGAGATAAGAAGGCTTAGGGGAGACCTGATGGAGGTAATGGTTCTAGTATTTAAGGGGTGGCTACAAAGAAGATGGAGAGTCAATTTTTAAAATGAGACACATGGAAAAGACAAAGGGTAATGACTACAGGTTACATCCGCAGAAATTCCAATTGGACACAAGAGAAATATTTTTCACAAGAATAACCAACCACTGGAATAATCTCCCCAAAAAAGTGGTGGATTTCCCAACTTTGGACACTTTTAAGATTAGTCTGGGCAGGGGGCTGGACCGTCTGGTCTGGATGATGCTTTTGCCAAAAAAGATTGGACCAGAAAATTCTTCAGGTCCCTTCCAACCTAGTATTCCATTACTAACATTATAGACAGAAAAATTTTACAAGGTGAAGGGAAAAAAATGATGTATTTTGAGACTTTTATAAATATAATGAAAGAAGAAAGTTAAAATTAACTTATGAGCAGCTAAAAAAATTTCTCAACCTAAACCAACAAAAAATAATGTTTGACATATTTCAATTATTCATACTACTGTATTCAAGCTCCACTTGCCCTACACAAGCATGACAGATTTCTACTGTATCAGTGAGAAATCTGGAATCTCTAGAGTAGTTTTCTGCTTTAACAAACTAGGATGTTACTACAAGTTGCATCTGTAAGAGGAAGTCCAGGCAAATAATGTGTACACATGAATGTGCATGTTCTTTCAATAAAATAATTTGCATAATTCATTTACTATACCTAGATAGCAATACTTCAGAGTATTGCTGAACAAAAAAAAAAAAAATTCAGAAGGTTTTGCAATTATAATAGGAAAAAGTGAGAAAACAAACGAAATATGCCTTTAATAAATGAAACCATTTTAACATATTTTCCAGTATCCTTGATTTGCAATGACTGAAACATTATATTTTCCAGTATCCTCAGTTTGCAATGACTGAAACAGATACTTTGCTGGTTCCAGTTCCATTTAGCCAGTCCTTTGTGCTATCCACAAGCCTGTCTGCTGGAATACTATGAAGATAAACAGTAACACAAAAAAATAAGCAAGTATTTAAAATGCAACAGAAAAAAAGATGTCTATGACTATTTATTTCACTTGCACCAACAATGTTGGAATTTGAGATGAAAAATAGAATATTGTTTATACTCATATCAGAGAAAAATCAAGGAAATAAACTTGGCTGGAGACAGCTGTCATAAGTATTTTTGGAGCAAATCAAATAGATGCGATTGAAAAAACCCCCACCCAACCTGTTTTCTAGAAACTTTTCTAAATAAGCAAGTCGGTTAAACTCTTCAGTAAATGTAATGTACCACAAACTGTGTGCCACAATGCAGAGAACACAGCTTGAATGCTGGGAACAGAGTGGGAGACACCTGAGATGGCTCTGTTAAAATATGCAAGAATCTCAGCTATGCACAGCAAAAGTGTCAGTGTCAGGAGGTGAATAACACCAAAGCAGTTTCTAAACACACACAACTAAACATATTTGAAGTGGGAGTTCTCAAAATGTCCCATAGGGCTGGCCACACTTTGAAGAAAAACTGGCTCAGTTTCACTTCCTATTAATAATCATATAATATCTTTGTGCCAAATACAGCAATTGCCTACATGGAAAAATAATTTTAGGAAAGTATTTAATACGTTTTTAACTGCCTTGTAAAAACAATTTAGCAACTGAAAAGAGAGATGCCAACACCTTGTGATGGGCTAAATCTTTAGAGGAAACCAGGAAGATTCTGTGGGTGGAATGTGTACAGTGATATGCAGACATGGTACCACCTGAGATCTTTCTGCTGTTGCATCCCCCTGAGAGAGATGTAGGATACTGCCTTTGCAGATTTCCAACCATGTCAGCAGGACAGAAGAAAATATCCCAGACATATCAGTCACATCTAAAGTGGTTTGGGGACTAGTGTGTCTCAACACCTTCTGAAGTGTCTTATTTCTTCCTGCCATTTTCCACCAGAAAAACTTCTGTGAAGAAATGAAAAGGAGCAGGTCATCCAACCTGCCTAAATTTACCTCCCAAATGATCTTTTTCTAGTCTGGCTCATAGACTTTCAGACTTGGACTCATTTAATGATTTTGAGATGCTTAGTTCTTAACAAAAGTCAAGTTGAAAAATGTTCTTTGAAGATGGTTTGGAAAAGCCTCTGGGTTTGGAAAAACCACTGACCTGTGGAAAGTTCCTCCTTGTCTCCTTAGTTTCACCACGTTTGCTACTACTGAGCGTTCAGCTTACAGGAGCTGCATTGCTTTGGATTTGTGGAGAAAACTCCCTTTTTCAAAATCAATAGAGGGCTCAATTCACTCTTGCCAAACCCTACAATAGGAAAGGAAGGATAATACATGGATGGGCACAATGGCAATTCATCTTTCTGGCTGGAAGTCATGTTTTGGAGTTTTGTTGCTCAGTGTCTGTCAGCACTCTCATCCTGGGGAATTTAAATTTCTCCAACAACAGCCTGACCACAATTAAAAGTTTGCATATAAAGTATCAGAACTCAGAACTATTTATTTCTTAATTTATTTTCCAAATGAGGTTAAGTCTTAAGATATGAAAAAGTACATGGTTGCTACTCAGCATAGCAAGAAGGAAATTATTAGCTTGGCATTTGTTTAATCTTGTGAAACATTCCTTTAAAAAGACAGTGAGATGAATATTTAAGATGTGATCTCAAAACCCACAAAAAATATGTATTCGTCTGTGAACTGAGCTACATTTGATGTGTCTAGCTTTTCTAGGCACTGTAATTACTCTACTGGCTTTGTGAATAACTTATTCAAAAACTAACCATGTATGTTCAACAGGTTTCCTTTCAGGAATGCTTCAGCTGCTGATGGATCACAAAAGGAAGGACCATGTCCTGTCTTTGAAGATATGGATAAAAGGGAAGTAATTGTTAATGATTTGCTCATCTAAACAAAAAATGACTGACAACATAATGAAATCCTGTAATCATGTAGTGTGCCAAATACTGCAATTTTAAACTGAATAGGAGCAAATGTCAAAGGAAGCTGAATGAGAGTAGTTGCATTATACACTACAGAACCATATATCTAGTAATAAAAGACATGAGAGGAAACGAAGAAACTAGTCTTCTGGAACTGTTTACGTATTGCAATGAATTTTTGGCACAATCAAGCACTTCATTCAAAACACTGATTGAAGGCAATGCTGAAAGGCCCCTCTCCGTGCAGGAGAATTACAGCTGTCCAAAACCACCTGTAATGACATAGTTTGAAGAGATTAGCCAGCAACTAGTATCAGTACAGCATGCTGTAGGCTAGGGAGCATTTCTGCAGGCTGGCAGTCCAGTGCACTAAAAACTGAATTGTGTGGATGTTGGACAGCACTGCTGTTGCAAACACATGTATTTATAATACCAGTGTATTCCTCTGCTTGGAAAAGACTGAAAGAATCCTTGGCATATTTTACTATATGAAAAGCAAACTCATTAAGGATAGGTTCACCGAACGAGTAAAGTCTCGTTCTTTCACGTACAGGTGGGACTGCAGCCTCTTCTTCTGGGGAAGCCACCCAGCTTGCCAGCTGCCAAGCCCTGTCCATCTCTCAACCGCATACCAACAGCCCATGATCGTCCTGCTCCTCTCCCTGGCTGCCTCCTGGAGCTCCCTCCTGGAGCAGCGCGGTGTCCCCCGGCCACGCGGCACCGGGAGGTCCCACATCAGGGCTGGGAGCACAGCAGAGGCACGGCGACCCAGCCTGAGGGATCGTGTCTGGTTTAGCATTGAGGATTCAGAGTGAAAGAAAACAGGAGGAAACAAAACCCAGTAGGAGAAGCAAACCGAAGTATTGTTTTCCCACCGTACCTCTTAAGGATATATTCAATAAGCATTAGGGGAACATTGTCGCATTATCACAAAATAGTTGGATTGCAGTGAAATAATGTGGTTCANGCGAGCGGAGCCGCGGGTAGACGGAGCTGAGCCGCGTTCGCGCATCAGGCCCGGCCGCAGGTACGAGCCGCAGCCCCGCGGGGGTCCGCGAGCTGGCGAGGGTCGCNAGCATGTGCATTAAACAGAAGGCACGGAGCTGACAAATTAAATAATTTGCTTTGTCACTACTCCTTTCCGGGCTTGGACAAACCGCTGCTGCAGATCACTGCTGTTCCCCTGTGCACAGCCCTGACCGACGGTTTGCAACCTTTGCCTGCAAGGTCTGAGGGCTCTACTGCTAAAAAGGTCCACACAAGATGCGAGTTCATATATCCAGCAAACAATTTAAACAAATTTCTAGAGAGGAAAATATGTGCATGCAAAGGTGTTCCAACTCAAAGACTTGAAATATATTGGCATGATAAATAAACAAAAATAGGAAGAAGCTTAACAGCACAAATGGTAACTGTGTGAAGAGCTTTGCATTCGCTTTCCTGCAGAGCCGTAATGAATTTCTGGCAGCCCCGGCGGCGGACCCGGCGGCGGACCCGGCGGGGTTCCCGCGGCCCGCGCTCGGCGCACCGTGAGGGGGCTCACCCCTGAGGCGGGGCTCATCCCTGAGGAGGGTGGCTCATCCCTGAGGGGGCTCCCGGCGCGGGACCCGCGGCCCAGCCCCGCCACAC
>VXAX01003791.1:1191727-1300822 GCA_013399835.1 Leptocoma aspasia
CGGGTCCCCGAGACCCCCCCGCGGGCAGCGCCGGCCGTGCGGGAGCGGGCGGAGGAGCTCACGGTGGATCTAATCACGGCGAGTGCTCCGGCTTTTAAAACCTGCCGGGCTGCCGGGATTCGTTGCGCAGAGCTCGTTCTGGCAAGTAATGGATGTGACTGAGCCATTAAGGGACACCGGGCTGCGCAGCCGGGCTCTGGAGACCTATCAACTTCAATTTATGGGGTATCGGGAGCAGGAGGCGTTTTTATGAATTGGCTGGTAACAACTTAATTCACCTGTGAGGCCAGCTCCTGTTAATGCCTACATTTAATCTGTGTGGAGCAATAAATAGCTATTAATTTGGCGTGTTGCGTGTGGAGAAGGTAGATTATATTTGAGGAAAGAGCTGGGAAGAGCAGTAGATGCCTTTGCATGCTACTTGTGTGGTTTCACTTCTGAATTCCTAGCTTCGTGTTGTTTTACTTGTGTTTATAACAACCTGCCTTTCTGTGCTTCCAGAGCTTCTTAATTTATTTGATTTCTTAAACAGCTTGCCATAACTTTGCTTTTTCTTCCCTCTAAATAAACTGTAGAATAACTTCAGGGAGAGTAGCTTTCAGTGGTCATAGAATCGGCAAGGTAGGAAGAGACCTTTAAGATCAAGTCCAGCCGTGAACCCATCAACACTATCACTGTAACCCTTAAAGCACTAAGCCATATCTACCAGCACAAGAATTCTTCCTTTTGAAGAAGTCTGGACAGTGGTGATCAACATCGTTAGACCTCATGGCTATCTTTGGTAGCTGAATTCAGAATTTGTTTTTTATGGTTAGGTTTTTTGGATGAGGTCTAGAGCTCTTATTGTAAGCTTACTTAGGTCAAGAGCCCCATTTTAATGAGGCATGTTGTTTTGTAGGTGTTCATTTTAAAATATAGTAATTAGAATTTTAATATGAAGTATTATCATCCATCATGTCCCTTTTATGCAGGGATATTATATTTTGGCCGTTTTAATAGAAGTATCTTACTTAATTTACTACTAGGTTATTCACTTACTGAAAGTGTTCTGTGTCCTTAATTGATGTGGATGATCAAATCTATAATCTCACTTAGAATTAACATTAGGATTTTGCTAGATGTCACTGTTTGGATTAAGATTTTTTGCATTCAGGGTGTGTGGCTGCATGTAGCTTCTAAAAGCTGTCTTAAAGCAGCAGTTAATTTAGGGCTTGTGATTTAATTATGCAGAGCTAGGAAATGAGTGAATGAGAGTTGTCAGTTTCAGCTGTGCCAGGTTATACATCTGTATGGAAAGGAGTAAAGCAGTAACCTAAATGCTGAGGAGTTGATTGAAATTATTTCAGACATCGACTAGGTTTGGACTTTATTGTGAATGTGTTTATATTTATATGTGTACACTTAAAAGGAGATGGGAAATCCCAGAGCTGCAGATTGCTGTCAGCTGCCAAAGTACATCAAGGAATGGTTGCTGTATGTTTACTCTGTTCTTGTTCTCTATGCATCCACTAGCAGTACTTATTAGAAACAGGATACTGTGTCAGATGGACCTTGAACTTTAGTTAGTTTTGCATTTTTTTGTTTGTAATAAAATGTTTCCTGTGTAGGAGCACATCGTTAGGAATTTAAATTCTAAATTAGGCGTGTGTCAGGGCTCTAAGTTTTTAAGAGTACAGTGTAAAAGTCAATACCAGGTACAGAAAAAGCAGGCTAAGGAATGTACTTTTACTCTGGAAGTTTATTTGCACTTTTGTTAACATCCCAACACCTGATAGGAAATGGTGACAAGTATGTTTTCTAAGTGGCAAGTTCCTGTCCTTTCCCGAGTGCCTTGTAGGAGTACCGTGCTTCTCACGAAGATGATGTTAAATCTGCTGCAACTCCCATTTTACGATCTTGCAATGTTGCCTTTCGCTGAAATTCCAGCCTTAGTTCTGCTTTCATGCATTGAATCTTCCCTTTCTGTGTGGCAAGCACCTGGGCCACCCGTAAGCCTTTCATTTAATTCTAGCATGTAGAAGGGAGCAGAATGGATCTATAAAAACCCATTCAGTAGTATCTTCCCTCCAAACTGGTTCTGCTTTTTCAAGTTTTACTGCAGAACTTGCTATGATAATGAGTAGAAGCAAGAAAAAATCCAGTCTTGCTGGTAGCAAAGTGTCTGTTAGTTGCCTTCTAGAGTATGTTTTGGAAAGTTGCTGCAGTGAGTTAAGCAAGTTTGACCATCTAGAACTGCATGAATTATGTGTAGGAGTGATGAAAGCTTCCCACATAGCTGTGCTAATGCAGTTTAATCCCAGGCTACGGTGTGTATATTCTTCCTGACCTCATCTCCTGCTTGCTGCTGGTTTTTGTTTGTTAAAGAAAAGATGGAGTATATTAAATTATGTCCTCCTAAATTTAGTCTTAGAAGTACAATAATATAGCTGAATTTATTTATACCTGCTTTCAGTGGACATTTCTATCACAAGTGATATCATATACTTATCTAATACAGTACCTTGCCCTGTATTACAGAAATAGACAGAGTGCAAACATTACTTAATACACTTCAAATAACTTACACTGCAGTATCCTTAAAAGCCCTTGACAGCCCAGACCACTAGCTCTGTCCCATGTCATGTTGGCCATATGGCAGTTCTGAGAACAGCTCTGATGCCATGTTTTTGTATTTTACTGAATAATTTTTGAGCATTATCAAATGTCTTCAGTAAAGTTCTTTGACAAATGAGTTTTCAAAGGCAGCAACAGATGATAGATACATTGACATGCACTTTAATTTAGCTGGCACTCCTGCATTTAGGGGAAACCCATCAGAAATAAAAAATAAGGCATGTCTGAATATGCACAAAACTTTGATGCTCTTGAATATCTGCTTTTGTTATGCTTAATTACCAAAGAACACGACTTGAATTTTCCCCGCACTTTGGTAGGCTAACAGATTACATGTGTTCTTAAGCAGTCTTAAGCAGACTAGTCTTTGGTACTCCAGATTTTGTCCTGAAAATGTTTTATCAATCTACAAATCATGGCTAGAATCAATCTTATCTCACAATTGTAAGCTCTGAAGAAAAGATGAGCTGCTAATATAAAAGGGTTTTCAGTCTATTTAATCTCTTGGAATCACATCTTGCTACAGTGGCCAACTTTTTTTTTTTCTTTTTTTTTTTTTGTCTGTGGTGTAATAAGCCTGCAGCAAAAAGCTCATGAAATGAACTCATCGTTCATATCCTCAGTGACATCAGTATTTAAAGATAATAGTTGAATCAGTCCATAAACTGTAACTACAAACGACATTAAAGAGGAGTAATGTTATATGTAATAGAAATTGGAGATATGAACTGTATTGTAGTTTGCAGTGTGCAGAGGAGATGGTGACATATGAACATGGAAGGAATAGGCCTGCCTTGCTCCTCTTTTGGCTGTCAGGTGCTTGCCATACACGAGCAGGGCTGCCCCCACCTGTGTTGTGTGGTCTGCTGCTCCAATTCTGCAGTTTAATGCCAAGGGGACACGTGGGGTGTTCCCAGTTTGTGGGAGGAGTAGGCAGTGCATAATGGACATTTGCTCCTTGTTGGTGTGCACAGCCAGGTATGGTCTGGAGCTTATTGCTGACTTTCAAAGCAGAGTAATTAGCTATCATGAAGCAAAGAAATTAGCATCTTCACTACAGGTGAGAAATCACAAGTACTTAAGGGCTTTTTAATGTGGACACATTCAGTGCAGTGGTAGAAGGCTTACACCTAAAATTTTGTAACAGAATTTGCATGTTGTTCATGTATAAAATGGGATTATATGTCTGAAGTCTTATAGATGTTTATATGTTAGATAAAGATTACCTGTACCCATTTTGAAATAATTATTTTGCTTAATTATAATTTTAAGACCAATTTGTCTAGAACAGGTGTGGAGGCAGAACAAAATACACAATTTGAAATCCTTTCTCCCCTCAGCTAAAATAAGTCTTCTGACTTGTCTTGTTTTTGCAGGGCTTCATAGAGAATAAGATATTTGGAAGTTAACTACTTTACATTTATTCTCCTAACATTTAGAATGAAAAAAAAAAGCAAATATATAGTATTTACAATACTGACTAGAATGTCATATTACTATTACCCTTTCCCTTTTCTTTCAGATTCCATAGACTCTGAGCTTGGCAATCTGAAAAATGCATTATCTCATGCTGCTGTTGAACTGAAAACAGTTATCCAGGTAGGACTGGCTTGTGATGACTCTTGCTCATTTTCTGATACTGAATTGGGCTGTTGCTTGTTTTCTGCCATCCTGAGCAATAAATAGATGTGTGTAGATCAGTATTAAAGACCAAGAATAATTTCATATCATGCTTAGTATTAATAAATAACATTGTGAAAGTCTTGTACCATTATGAGGTATAACTATTGTGTTGTCTAATTGTGTACTGCTTTATTGTCTTGTAAAAACAGCCTCTTTGTTGAGTCAAGAATGACTAAATTTTCTTATGTTATTTCATCATGTATGATAGGAGAAGTTTTGAAAAAATAGGGAAATATTGCAAGTACAGCCAACAGTTAGTGAGGACTGACTTTGAAACATATTGCATTATAAATTGTGTAGCAAGTTCAGGCATAGAGTAAAACTGCATCAGAGCTACTAATTGTGTTGCAGAATTTGAGAACACACACATCCATGTATAAAAAGAGCATAGAAGACTTTTATTGCTTTCATAATGTATTGTTTGGTGGATTGAGCTTGGTTTAGCCAGTGAAGCTGTTCTGAGAGGAACAATGTAGTTTCAGATACGAAATGCAGAGCTGCTGTTTCACAGACAATATGCCATGAATGCTATCGAAAGAAACAGACTTGACATTGCTAATTATACGTGAGAGTGAAGTATATTTATTTCACACATTGATGTGACCGAATCAGAAGCTTCAACTGGCATATGGAGAGGGTTTTTTGTGGTCTTAAAAAACACCTTACAAGTTCAGCTGATAAAAAGCCTTGCTTATTTATCATGGTCCAGGAGAGTTAGAAAACAAGAACTCGATGTGGTCTAATTCTGAATCTAAAGAAACAGTCCTGAATTTCTTCAGAGATTTGACAGATAGAGTAATGAAGATTTTCAGTGGCTTAATAGATACTGTAATAGATGTTTTCAGTGAATAGCTGTTCATGAGCAGTTAATTATCTCATTGTAATCTGGGTCATTTGGGAAGCTGTGAACACAGTTAACTCCTGTGTTAGGATTGCATTGTAAGTGAAATGTGAATGTGGAAGGGGGAACGCCAGGGCTGTATCATCTTGAAACCAGCAAGGCTGGAGACGTGACCAAACCAGCCTCCCACTGAGCAGCTTGCTGCCTTGTTAAGGTGAATGAAGGCTAAAGCTTAACGAAGGTGTGAAATCGATACTCTAAATCATATCTGAAAATCCTTGCTCCTCCCTTAATGCTTTCCCTCCTACTAGCCCAAGGCAGTTAGTGCTGCTCCCACCAGGACAAACAGCAGCCCTTTGTTAGCTGTCTTGCCTGGGGCACACCCTGTCCTCACAGTGCTGCTGCTCTCTTGCCATCTGGGAATCCTAGAGACCCTGAAAGGAGCCTTTTGCTGCCTAGTCTCCAAGGTTAACTGATTCAGTAAATCTGTGTTACCTCCGGTAAACATCGAGCTAACCTGTAACTTCAGTCTCAGCATTTTTCCTGTGGGGGATGGGAACACCCAGTATGACAGCTTGAAGGCTTCTTACTCAAAGATTGGTTACTTCTCCAAGGATCCAAATCTGTGACTTTAAAACATCAAAATTATACGTGCTAGAAACTTTGTCTTGGTATTGAAATGACACTACAAGTACTACAGCCCAACGAGTCTGAAAGGGCTTGAGCCGCAGTGCGTGACTCTCTGCTTCGAAAGCTTGGAGTGTTTGAAATGTGATACAGACAGCGACTTGGACCACCTTCCAGCTGCCTCCACCAGTCTGAGCAAGGGTTTTGAAATGGCAAGCAAACCTCAGAGGATAAAACTGTGAATGGCATGCTTTGAGCCAAGTGCTGAAGGGTGCCTTTGCTCCCTCATCTGACTGCTGTGAGAGTCATGTGTCTGTGCCATGGGACCTGGCGAGACACCCTGGGTGCTTCCCAGGGAAGACTGGCTGCCTTCAAGAAATCTTAATGGTTGAAATGGAGAGCAAAAATCATGTGCAGCAGCTGAGTACTGAGGCAAGACAGAGGTCAGTTGTCCAGCAAACACATCTTTGTATTGAGTGTAGAAAAGACAGATGTTTTCCTCTGTTTAGAGCCATGGCTGCAACTTGCAAATGCAGATGGTTGAATGCTGGTTTAGTCTCCATCTGTTTAGAGGTGCTGGAAGATGCTGCTTCTAGTGGATGGTGGGCATGCTGTCAGCCAGATTGAGGGAGAAACTGCCACTGGACATAGCAGATTTCCAGACTGCAGCAGGAGAGGAAAATGTCTTCCTGGGCAGTTAGATGTGCAAAGTTCTGCTGTGAGTGCCACGAAGGGAAGGATTCACAAGGCAGTTACTGGAGGAAGGAAGTTAAAAGGGGCAAGTTACAAGTGACTTACTGGGAGTCAAATGACCAGATTGACAATTGGAGAAAAGCTGAAAACCTCATTGTGCCAGCTGTGAAGACTTTTGCTTCCCAGAAGTTATGGAAACTTTTCTAACACTATGTACTGTATTAAACATTATCTTAACTCCCGATTTCATGACATATGCTTTTATTACTTAATGAAGATAATGAAGATTCCTTCTCATTAGGGAGAAGCTTTTATTAAATACCTTCCTTTACAAAGGAAAAAAGCTTGGGATGGGAACAGAAGGGTGTTAGAAACCAATACAGAAATCTGTCTTCAGCTGACATGGCTGTGGAAGAAGATTTTAAATATTTTAGGTACAGAAAGATAGCAGAGCTGTAAAACATACTTTTTTGTCAGGATGCAATCAGGATACCTGATTTAAAGAGTCATGTGCAGGCATCAATATGACAGCTATTTGGATTTTGAGAAAAAACAAGCCCACACATTTCACACAGCACAGGAGTCTTAGGTAATACCTGTTAGGAAAGGTTTGCAAACTGAGTAACCTTTTCTCACAGTAGAAGCTGGCTGATCTGCTAATTCTATTAGTAAGTCATAGAATACCAAGGGAATGTAAGAAATCTTGCCAAATGCTCTTTTTCTTTTAATATTTAGAGAAGAGTTGTCTGGGGGGTGTGTGTGTGACCCAAATCAGTTCTGTCTGGTTATTATCACCTTAACTGACTGAAAATAAGTACAGAGAAACATAACCAACATGTGTAATATGAAGATGGGTCATCTCAGCCCAGTAACTCTATCCCCAGTGGTTCACTTCTGGCTCAGCCAACCAAAGGTGGTGTTAGCTTTTTCTAATGGTCCGGAACTAAAGCATCCTGTAGGAAGATGGGTTTAGGTAAATACTGTTTAACTGCTCTGTGAATAGTGGCAGACAACAATTGTAACACAATGTTTAATTCTGTAGCTTTGTTGTGTAGGTGGGCATGTGTAATTGGGGGTGGCTGTTGAGTAAATGTCATTTCATTGACATGTTGAATTTGTATTTTACTCCTCAGACTTTCAGCTTTACTACCCTATTTAATGAATTCCAGAGAGCTGTTTTGACTTCCTATGGGTGATAGCAATTACACTTGAAAAAAACCAAGAGGTATTCTGGTTTCTTTATCCAAGGACTCAGCTCACCATTTTAAGTGCTGCTAACTTACATCAGGGAGTTAAATGTCCTACCTTGTTAAATCACTTGCTCTGTCTTCTCTAAAGCTTTCATTTAGCTTTGATACAGCATTAATATTTAAAATGTATGTATGAGTTCAATAGACACATGCATTAGCTATCAAAACACTGCAGCTTATTAAAACAAACCTACTGTCATCACAGGTGAAAGTCTAGAGTGACATGTAGTGCCAGGAGGTGTGTTGTACGTTTTCACAAGCTGTTCAGTTGGGATGGTGGATAGTTCAGGAAGAAAAAACAAAAGTGGTGGATGCCTCATCCCTGGCAGTGTTCAAGGCTGGGTTGGATGAGGTCTTAAATAACCTCATCTAGTGGGGGGGGTATCCCTCCCCACAGCAGTGGAGTTGAAACTAGGTGCCATGAATGCTATCTAAAGAAACAGACTTAGCATTCTCTCTAAGGTCCCTTCCAACCCAAACCATTCTATGATTCTATGAAAAAATCATCATAGAAAAAAATAGTCTATGAATGGACTATCTTCAGATTCCTGACAAGAAAACATGCATGCACATTAATATGGTCTAACACTAACAGACCATAGTAACAGGGAAGTGCTAACTAATGGGACCTTCTGTGTGTTTCAGTGTGTTTATATGAAGAGTTTCTAGTCAGAGCAGCTACATTTTAATTGGGATTTCTTACATTTGCCCTCATTGTAAAGATAAAAGGAATAAATTTAGCTATCCTCAGTTGTCTAAAAGCAAATCTCATCTTGTGTGTGATACTTATGGTTAGACATTTGTTTAGCTGCTGATTTGCAGCTCATAAGGTCACTCAGCAGTGGGATAAAAATAAGAGTGTGTCTTTCTTCCAGTGCCTGCACAGGCGTGGTTGGAGTTGCTGCTGTCTGTCTGCAGGATTCCAGCACACTTCTGTTGCTCCTGGCTCCCAGGCTACAAGGACAGTGTCCTCACTACAGAGGCCAAACATCTTCATCCCTGTCCTTGCACTGCGGTGCTTCTCTTTCACTGGCAGGTCAAATTCAAATGCTGATTTCCCTTATTCTTAGGTGTGCATTTGAGAGGACAGTGAGCAAAGGGCTAAACCTTCCCTTTGTGCCCTCCAATTTGTGTGGGCCTTACAACCCATGTGCTGGCCATCACACATGAATGAAAAGCATATTGTCACCTTCTTCCTCTCTCAAGAGGGCTAGGTTTTGATTCTGCTTTAACAACTGTTAATATCTCTCTACTCTTGTTCCTTATAGCATCTCCTGAACAGTGGAAATTAAGAGAATATATGTCTTCCTCTGTATATATTTTGCTGTCTTTAGAAAGAAATAGATCTCTCTGTAGTTCTTGGAATGCTTTTTAGAGGCATTAAATAATATATCGTTCTGAATTAGTAAGTAATAATATGAACTTTTCTTCTTGAAAACTCATTCCTGAGTAGTATGCCAAGACGTTACCTCCCCACCTGAATGCTTGACTAGAGATAGGAGATTTGATATGGGTGTGTGTGACAGCCTGCCTTCCCAATGGAGAAGTAAGAACATGCTGCAGCCTGTCTGAAAGCCTAATGTCTAATTACCTTGTGCTAAATCTTGTAATGTTTTTTACTATGTTATAGTAGGAAAGGTAATCCAAAATCCAGTGTTTACATGTTGCAGATCCACTCACAAATCTAGAAACTAGAAGTTACAAACACATGGGAAACTACATATTTTCTCTTCTTTGTAATTAGATATTCTTTTTTCGGGGGGGTTGGATGTTTTTATGCATAAACTCTTCCTCATATGCACATCTACCGTACAAAAAATTCTTTCATTATGTATGTATTTAAATACAAGACAGTCCTCACTGCAAGAAGAGTGAATGTGTACATCTGCAGCTGTTACCAAGGGAAACATTTGACCTTGAGTTTCAGATGATTGTTGCATCAAACCTCTCACACTAATGAGTCTTCCCTACCTTCCTCTTCAGTGAAACCTTTCTCAGGCTAGGCAAAAAAGCAGAAAGAATGATGAGGTGCAGAAAGGGAAATGTCAGATGCTTGCCATTCTTTTAGTAGAATCAGCACATTTCAGGAAAATTTTTTTCTGAACTTAAGCCGGAAGGGAACAGAGAAGTAGTCCTGGAAATAGTAAAGCTAAAGGAAAAGCTCAACTAATCCACTGGATCATACAGGAATCTTGTAACAAAATATGGATGGTAAAAACTTTAAATAAAAGCCTATTTCTAAAGGGTCAAGGGATGAGCTATTTGGATAACTGTGGAGACAGGCACACCAGACCTCTCCCCTGGAGAGATGTGCCTTGAATGGGCTAAGATAAGAACAGCTCAAATCCTCCTGGGTTGAGAAATCCTCCTTGGTCATGGTGAGAGCCCAGCATGCTTTGGGGTCTCATGCAGATTTGTTGTAACCCATTGGTTTTTGCCCCTTTGTACCACCTCGCTTTCCCCATTAAAAACCCCAGTTTCTGCTCTGCCTGGGACAGAGCTGCCCATCCCTGGTCACCTTCGCAGGGTCCTGGAATAAAGCCTCATCCTGCAGAACTGCCACACGGATCTCCTGTGCAGGAGCTGCAGAGCTGGAATCACTACTGCTAAGAGCTGATCACTGGCAGCCAAGGGCTGCCCGAGCTTTGCAGAGGTTTCCCGGCGGCTGGAGGACTGCCTGAGACTCCTAGAAAGTTGTCCCCTGCAGGACCTCTCTCTGGAAAGTTGTGGTGTCCGACCCCCAGCCGGCTACCCCGGCAGATAACCAGGTAAGGAACTGGCTTTAGCCCTGACATGAATTGATGTAGTGGTGCCACAGCCTAGGTCAGTGGTTCCCCATCAGTAAGTTGCATTGTCATGGGGCATAGTGTTTGTTCCCTGTTTCCTTTTCTTTGTTACACAATGCTGAAGAGAGAACAAACAGGATTGTCAGGCTGGCTTGGACTTCTCCTTGTAGTAGTTCCTTAAGTGATGCTGAGACGTTTCCTCCATGTAGCTAAACTGGGCTCTGTTCTGGCAGTCAACGTGAGAGAGATTTCTTTCTCTGTTGCTGATGTCTTATCAGAGATTTCCTGATCTGACCTATTTTCATGGGGGTCTTTGGCTTATGACTTGGCATGGGATTGAACCAGCTCCCAGAATATCCTATGCGCTTGTACAAGCTTGGAATTAAATATAAATGAAGAAAGAAGAACCTTGACAAAAACTGCAAGTTTTTGTGACTATCAGCCTGAAGCCTAGCATAAATAACTATTCCTGAGATCCCCTAGTCATATTTCCAAGACAGTATTTCAGAAAGTATTGTTTCAAAATAATATACTAAAAAAGGGCTGTGCTACTTGGGACACAGCATTCCTTTGCTGTCATTGCAGTGACATAGCAAAATAATTCAGGCTGCCTGGAAACTGACCAGGGGTGAGTGTAGGAGAGTAATCAGAATATCTGAAAGGAAATTCTGTAAATTGTTTGTGGGTGCAGTTTGGAAGAAGCAGAAGACACAAAGCAAGAGTATTTTGAGATGGGTGCTGTTCTTAACATCTGCATATTTTCTGAGTGCTCTAAGTTGGTTTTGTATAGACAGCTTTTCCTTTTGTATGCTTTGCAATGCTTACAGTGTTTCTGAAGAGTTAAGTTGCCTTTTTTAATGCTTACATTAAGGGAAAGACTTTTTGTGATACAAAATATTCTTTGTAACTTTATTCCACTTTAAGGTAAATTTCTGCAAAAATGAATTATACTTCAAGCAATTTATTTATTTACAGTTTTGTAATATTTAGAGAAATGAAAACCAGTTCAAGTAGATTTCATCATGCAGTTTATTTACTTTTGTATCAGACTGCTGAATGTCAAATTTGTCAGAGGCCATATATATGATATGGTTGTAGTTTTGTATTTTGCTATCTAACACTATGGCAAAATAATCAAAACTATCTGCAAACAGTTAACTGAAATTTATCTTAGCAGTATCCAATATATCCCTTTCTATATGTGATGGAGAGAAATGCAGCTAAAGTTGAGGTGACCATTCCCACTTTGTGGTACAAAGGAGATCAGGTGGTGGATTATGAGGAGGCTGTATAGAGGCCTAGAAGCAGAGATCCTTGTTGTACTTCCAGATGAAAAATGATCAAAGACTTGATGTGGAGTTGCAACAAAGATGTGAAAGTGGTCATTTGAGCTTGGCACCTGCTGCTAACTACCAGCTTGCTGCGGTTAGGAGGGTAGGTCAAGTAAAATCTGTTTATTCTCAGCAGGGCTAATGGGAGGTCTTTTGTGGTATCTTGCAGCACACCTTTTTTCAAACCTGTCTGAGTTATGCAGTCATATGTCTAGAATATACTATAAATCAGATCTGTAGGCTCTCATAGTGAGTAAAAGAGTGTATGCTGTTTGGATGACAGGGTTAAAAAGCACTGGTATTCTGTTATAAACAGATGAAATAAAATGGTAGGAAAATGCTGTGGTGTGATATAAACAAACTGAAAATGGACTGTAATGCTGTCTTGAAGCTACCATGCTCTGTGCTTTGCTAAGAGAATAAAGCTAAGTAAAATACAGATTGAGATTAATTTACAGAAACTCTATGGCTCAGACACAAGTTTTATTATTGTTCTGAAAAACTTTCCATGGGTTTAAGCACAACAGTTTTGCAAGGAATAGGGATGTATGTCTGGATTTCAAGCAACTTGAAAGGCTGGTATGCCTGAAGGACTGTCTGCTCTTTCAAGTTATAAAGGTTAGTCTAATAGAATGTGTTATTTCTGCAACTGTTCGTATCTAACCAATTGTCTTAGACCTTCATGATTGCTGTAGTTGTTCTGTTTAATGACATGAGGGCCAAAGTGGTGATTTGAACCTTTCAACAGCAAAGCTGTTTCTGGCTCCTCCTGTCTGAGATGAAGATAGTAAGGGTTGTAGCAAATAAAGAGCCTGTTGAGCATACTAGATGTCATATTGTTTGGGGTAAGATGATCTGCTGTGTGTGTGCAGAATGCTCGGGGTGCAGATCATAGGCCTGCCTGGTTGCATGGAGACAAATAACCTGAGCTCTTTCAGATTTGTGAGTACTGCGTGAGAGGTGTGCTTTCTGCAGAGGCAGCATGAAATTATGAGAAGTGAGGTTATGGGTCTAAGGCATTTATGAAAATATACTCTGTGAAGTTTATTCTTGGCAAAGTTTGTCCTGCTGTGGTATTAATATCTGGTTTTGCTTTCAGTGGTGTAATTATTCTGGAGTATTGCCTGACAGATGGTTATATCTTAGAGTTGTATCAGAATGATGTTATTTGCTTGACAGGTATTGTTCTCTTAGGAACGTGGGACAGGAAGGGACCTGCCTATTCATCAAGTTTATTTTCATGCTCTTGTAGGCTTCATGTCATACAGACATAGACATATGGAGTGCTGTCTTAAATGCAGCTGAGCCTTTTCCCCTCACTGTTTTAATTAGAAGCCTCTTCCAGTGCTAAATTCCTCAACATTATGAAGCTGCTTAGAGTGTTCAACCTAAATTTATTCATCATCAGTTGGTAACAATCTTGTGCCAAGATTGTACTTTTATTTAAAATAGATTTTTCTTACTGTTTTATAATTATTTCAGTGTTTTTATACACAGCCCTTGCTGTTCTGCTTGGCTTTATTTTTGTTAGGCTAAGGCCAAGTCCTTGCAGCCTCCCTCAGTTCTGTTGAAAGTAGAGCAAAATGAAGGAATGAGTAGCTGGAGACTTTTCAGCTTTCACGTAGCAGGTTTTTCCAGTTCCCTGAGAAGGGTGTGTCTTATTCTTTGTACTATTGTTGATAAAAGAAGTGAATAGTAGCTTCCTTGTTGTTGCAGTGCACCAACAGAAACACAGATAGAAAATTTTGTGTTTTAAATTCTCTGAAAATTTTCTTTGAGTAGCAAGATTGTTCAAACAGTAGGGACTCATGGTGTATCCTCTGCTTTAGGAATACAGACAGTCCCATTAAAGTGGTGTTGAAAGGCAGGCAGATGTTTGATTGCTTCAAGTGCGTGAGTTCCATTTTGTGTTTTTTGTGTTTTTCCTTAGGCTGTTAAATGTTCAGATCAGTAGTCTGTTGCTGATCTGTGCACAAATTCTTTGTGCATTTTTAATGACTTACTGCTAAGATATGTGATCAAAGATAAATCAGACCTGTTACAAAGGAATCAAAAACTGGAATTATGTTTAAATATTTTTCTGACTAATATTTATAGACACTTGCCACTTTTAAGGCTCTCAGTAAATCAGTGTTCTCCTCAGACATTTATATTCAAATGATATTAATGGAAGGGGTAAAAGGCAGATACATTTTTCAGAATTTAGCTAAAAAATTTTAAGAAAAAAAATTTTAAAAGCTTCAGTAGGAAGACCTGACCTAATTTCTTCCCATTGAAATCCTAAAGGCTGTCATGTTGGAAAAAATAAAGCAAATACTGTTTAAAATATAGTGCAAGGTTTTATGTCCCAGGTTTTGACAAAGAACATAAGCCTTGTAATGTTCAGCACTGCAGCTGATGACATTCAAGCTCCTGGCTGAGAAAGTATGGAGGCAGGTATCTAAGGACCATATGATGAGATTCTGGTTTCCTGATTAGAATGTGAAATCTGTAATGTGGAGCTCTGGTACAGTGAAGCTGGTTGGTAGGAAACCAGGGTATACCTTAGACATTCATATGACCCTTGCATTTATCAGAAAATAAATCCCATACCCCTTTCTGCAGTTTTCTCTTAGGAAGATGTGTTTGGTACCTATCTTATATGCAGTAGACTAGCAGTTAATTAGCTGATGAGTCTAAGAAATAGGAGGCCTTGTTCCTAGGTATTTTTCAACCTGAGGAATTTCAAGTCCACATTTTTCTCTTCCCAGAGTGCCATAAACCAGTGGTTCATGCGTAGGCAGGGGGTCTAATCCCCAGACTGCAGATTCAGACTTTTGCCCACTGTCTGGAATCCATCAACATGCATTTCTGACTGCATTGTAGAATCATGGACTTGTTAAGCTTAGAAAAGACCTCTGTGATCACTGAGTGCAATCATTAACCCAGCCCCACCGTGCTCAGCTCCAAACAGCGTCCCCAAGTGCCATGGTCAACTTCCTCTCAGGGAGGATATGGCACTCCTGTGCAAAGTATCCTGCAGGCTGATGTGTCAGGTGTTCTCTTGAAACACACAGGAACACAGGATTCTGCAACAGGAGAGCAGGAGAATTAACATCTAAACAATCTGGCTTTATTCTAATTTAATATTTTTAGCAGTTGTTTGAGTACTGTTTTCTACTTAATGTTTGACCAGAAAACTTTTTAACAACTTGAGATACTGTAATAAGGAAATGGAATAGTAATGGCCATCGTTGATCATATCACTTCTGGGCATGAAATTTGAGTTGTTTCAATTCAGGGCTTTGTTTTTGTTTTCCCCTGTTACCCTTAAAAAAAAACCTAACCCCCCTCCCCATGTATGTATCTTTTTTTTCAGACAGATGTTGTGGTTTTGAATCCTGGTACAGGAAAACAAACAGGAATTTATAGCTGTTATGGTTTAAAATAAATAAAATATATTTTCTATATTTGCAGGCTATACTGGAAGACCCAACTGTGAATTTACTTGCAAAGTTCTATAATTTATTTTTTGTTTCTGAGTGGTGACGTAACACTTCTACAAAAAAATTCTTACTCTGCTCAATTAAAGAAGGCAAGATTACAGTGAATGGGAGACCTTAGAAGAGGATAATCTAGCTGGGAAACTTACTGTTAAACTTTGAAATAATTTAAAATATTTCATTTGCATTTTTCTATGTTGTTTTGGTTCCTGTGTGATAGCCCTCAAAAGTTAGGCTTCTACCTGGACAAAGTTGTAACAGAATGAAATTTAGTCAACTTTGGCTCTTAAGGAGTTGCTTAGCTTGGAAGTGAAAAAAGAATGGGAAGAACTTTCCTCAATGAAAAAAATTATAATAATCATGCTGACTGCTGCTTTTTAGCTCCAACCTGCTAAATCTTCTGTGTTTCTCAGTGTGAGACAATGGTTTCCTTCATACATGAGTGACTTCTTTAAAAATATAATTCCTGGGTGCTATGAAGCAGAATTCATAAAAAAAACCCGTCTTGAACACTGGTATGATTGCACACTTCTGGGGTTGGCTGTAAAGCAGAAGGAAACAATGTGTGCCCAGACAGCCATTATGGGATTGGTTTTTGTGTCCTGTATTGTGTGGAATATGAAGAAAGGGCAGTCCATACATTTGATCTGTAAGACATCTTGCCTTAAAGTGGTTTAGTTTTCATAGCTGGCACAGTTCACAGCAAGGAGCACATGTGCAGTGTCTGAGATACCTCAACACAGCAGCTTCTGCCAAATTTCACTCATGTTTCCAAATGTAATATTATGCTTATGTCCTATCCTGTCTCTGGCACTGAATTAAAGCAGCACCTGTTAATATTAAGAATAAATGAAGTTACTGTAATGGGGAGGATAAAGAGGTTTTGGTGAAAGAAGATTGGATATGAGATTTGGATTTCCTGCCTAATTAAGTATTTCAGGTGGTGGTTTTCTACTTCAGTTTCATTTAGAAGTCTGAAAGCAGTAGTACAATGTTAGCACACACCTTTTTACTTAAATCTTCTTTCATGAGCTGGTATTTGCTGATATTCAGTTCAAATGCTTTTAAGGAACAGTATGAAACACTCTGGAACATCATTTTTGTTTTTGAGATAAGTGGGTTTTTTCAGAGGCTTGTTATTCCTCTGTATGTTGTCTGATTCTCATTTGCATTTAAATCAGCTTTAGCAGAGTTGTGTAGCTTATTGGTGTTCCTCTTCAGTCTGACAGCTGAAGAATAGCAGATGTAAGTATGAACATTAGGCTAAGGCTTGCATTATGCAGCCAACAATAATTTGTTCTGGTACTCTGGAGTAGAAAGTTAAAACACAGATTTCTTTCTGCTTCAACCAGTGAACATTGCTGAGTTTTCTGGGTTCAGTTCTGCTTTTGGATACCACTGAAATTACTAAAAGGAGTGAGCACCTGCACTGTGGATGTTACTGCTATGGATAAAGAAGGGCAATTCTATTCTAATGCTATTGATACACAGTTGTTTTTCTAATAACATGGCTGTCTTTCAGGATACTGTCTCAAAATAATGTGTTTTCTTCAAGACTGAAGAATATACTGCAAAAAAGATCTGTTCTGGACTCTATAAGTGAATTTCTGTTAAGAGTGGTAGATAAAGGATCATGATAATCTAAGCACTGTTCTGTTTCTAGTGGAAGAAAGAAGTGGGGGCAAGAAGATGATTGTACCTTTATTAAGATATTGGCAAGGAGATGACTGGTGAAGAGAATGGTCTCTGCTGCTGCTCAGAATGAATGTTGTGTGGCGCCTTGTGTGGGAAAGCAGGAGCAGCTGATTGTCAAGGACCAAGAGATCCAATGGGATCTTAAAGAAGTTGGTCAATGTGATTAACATGATAGATTCTCCAAAAGATTAATTGTGGAGGACGTTGTCTGGGAGAGCTGGTTGTGTTCCTTGATATGACAGTTCAATACTTTCGTCTTCTAATATCCATAATGAAAAGCACTGAGAAAAGGAACTTACCAGAAAAGGAGCAGGAGAACTAGTGATTTTAGTTGAAGAATGTTGTTTTAGAAATTCTTGTGAATGTCCATTGCTTTCAATGGAATTAATGGAGTAGAAAAAACCCACCTTCCAGATTTTATGTGATGATAGAAGTACCTTTCTTGCCTTCTTGGAAAACCAGGCTTACTTCAGTTTGATATACTTGTGCCTGGGTGTGTCTTGTTCAAATGTCAGTCCTAACTTAGAAGCTACAGAGGCATCCTCCTCAATAAATCATTACTTGAAGGCAACACACACTAGAATTTTTTTTAAATTGAAGTGGATATTTTTGGACAGATACTATTTTAAGATTGTTTTAATGGAGGGGCTTCCTCTTCTATTTTTTCAGTTGCTCACTCACTGGTGACAACAGGAGATGAAAGCATTACATTAGTTGATCTGTTGGGGTACAGAAAAAATAAGGTAACGAATTATAGTTTGTTTAGAGGGAAGTAAAACCCCTTGTCTTTTATTTACTGTGTTTTTAAGCTCAATGAAAAGCTAAAAATAGTATAAGTAATAATATTAATAATTATAATGATATTTTTGTGCACAAACCTAAAACCTAAGTTTAATTTAGAAAGGTTAAATTATTTGTGTGTTGTTTTCCTTGATGATGACTAGCACTTTCACCTTTTTACACATTTGGGATGCAGATTTCACAATCATTTGTTCAAGACTGGATTTGATACATTGCCACTTTAATTATTCTGACATAGTGTCACTAGTTAAAACTGTGATTGTATCAGTTGCAAAAATGTAAGGTAAATTTTTCATTGCTTTCAATGTCTGAATATATACTGTGAAATTTTAAAAAATAGTGTTAAATTACATTGGGAAAGTATTTTGTTAGTATTATTTCAGGTTTTCGAGTAAATTATTGGAAATACTTAAATATTTAAAAAGCTTGCTTTCTTGAATAATACTATTCATAACATAATGTCATTACCATTTCTAAAATTCCATTTATGTCCTTTCGTGATTTTCTGTGAATGATACCATTGTTCTGTCACTCACTTGAGCTCATAAACAGGAAAATATTTTACAAATTCAGCATTATGTCAAGGCTATATTTAAATCTTAGTCATTTCAAATCCTGTAGTACTATCTGTAGGATATATTCTTTCTTATGGAATAATATGGCATCATCTCTTTTGTCAATTGCTGCAGTGTATTCTCTGTTCTTGTAACACACAGGATCTGGTTGTGGTTCTCTCTGAAACAGAATTCTGCTGCAAAGAATTTCCAAGACTGTTGATTGTATCATGTCATTCTTTTTTTTATTCTGCAGAATCCCTCTTTCTGGGTGAGCTCTGTACAGGGTACCAGACCTCCCTTCAAAGTCCTTCCCTTGTCTGCTCCTGTCCTGCCTGTCATAAAGTCACCAATAATCTGCTGATACATAGGGGTCCACCTCCAGTCAGCCCTTGGTGACTGCCTTCAAATCTTCCTGAGAGCATCTTGAAGCTTTCTGTCACAGAGTATCCTAAACCAGAAGGCAGCTTGACTCCAGCTTAGTGGTGAATTGCTTTCTGCAGTGGGGTGCTGAGGGAGATCTCTGCATCTGGTGTGTGCAGCAGTGCCTCAGCAGTCAGGGCACGGAGCTGGGTGCCTGCGTTCTGCTGTATGACTGCTCAGGGCATGCAGGTGCCTTGGATTCCAAGTAACCTTGCACTGTAACTTGCAGACATCCCTTAGTTTCATAGCTGCAGTTAAAAATATTTTAACTTTTTACAGGGTGGTGTATAGTTTGTTAACCTTGAATTAGATCTTAATCAAGTAAAATTCTGAAGGAGCCATCTTGAAACTGTTGACCAAATACACAATGCTTCCAGCCTAAATCTTTTGTACTGGGATCTAAAGTCACAAGCTGCAGTGTTAGTTACAGATGCTAAGGACTTAAGTGCCTGAATGTTTTCTTACATAGAACATAATTACTTTAGCAGTACAAACTACAAACACCTTGCAAATTTAAATTAACTTGCCTTTTTCCAAATAGGCAGGTTGATCAGGTGTAGAGAAAATAAACAAAGACATGATTGTACTAGAAACTATGATTATATAAGGCCCAAGAAACAAAACAAAAACCAAACACAGGAATATTCTAATTTGCTTTTGAACAGTCATATAAAAATATCTGGTTCTTAGTTTTTTTAGTGTGTATAAACTTCTACCAATTTATACAGGAATTGGTCACAAATGTAACATAGGTAAGTGTGTAGGACAGATGAAAGAAGATGCATCTAGAGAAAGGCAGAAATAGTCATGTTTCTGTCTGTTAATAAATTGTCAAAGATGAGACATTCAGTTCAAAACAGAATGAAAATGGATCCAAGTGCATGTGCAGACTTTTTGTATCGTGATGTCTGTATATTAATAGAATTCAGAGAAAAGAAGGCAAACTCAATTTGCTAATTTCAGTGAATAGATTTATTCAGCTTCCTATTGAGTAATTGCAGAAGGCATTTTTCATTTTAATGAGTATTCTGAATTCTTTATCTCTTGGTTTTCTCTGTTTCCCGTTAGAAATTTGCTGTCTTAAATGTGTTTCTTAGCACTTTTGTTAATATTGTATTTATTTCTAAATCAGTTAAGAAGTGATCATAATGTGCAATTTATAATTACTGTCTTAAGGAGGTATTGAATTGATGGACTTTGTTATGTGACAGAGAGTTGTCTTTAATATGTGAACTTAGTAAAATCTGCTTTTGTAATTGGGAAAAACATTAGAGAAACATTATAGAAAATGTCAAATGGTAGCTCTAGGGTTTTAAGTTAGATAGATCTTTGTTTCAAAATAACAATTTCCGTGTTATGACATGAATAAAAAATACTTTGGAGAGACAGCTTTCTGTAATAAATGATCTTGGCTGTTGCATTCTAGAGTGTTCACAAGCTACAGGTAAAGATCTTGCGTTTTCTTTGCCATATTCAACTGATTTGTCAGAGAAAACAGACTTAGACATCTCTGCTTAAACATAATACTAAAGTACTGGGGACTTATATGTTTATTTCATAGATGATGACTGATTGTTACAACCTGTATGTTGTTATTCACATCACAGTTTTTCTGCTTGTGATCACTTTTGTATGTAGTTTGGAGTTACTGCACTTGGCACTGTGATGCCATCTCTCATCCTGCTGTAGATGGTTTTGTTTCTCTTTTGTCTGGGATAAGCGCAGAAAATATGCACATCTTAAGCTTTAAAAACTGGTTTCTTTTAATGTACGTTACTATGAGAGCTTGTTTTGGAATTGCACTATGAAGAAAATGCTCACTTTTGAGGTTTGGTTGACAGGAAAATGCTTGGCTTAAAAAACTGAGAGACCAGGATAACTCTGCAGCAGGGTGGTGAGGCTGTGGATTCATTGTTTTTCCCTAATCAAGAAAGACAAAAGAGATGCAGCATTCTGTAATCAGAAGTAGAGCATGTGTCCCTGTTCCATCACCCGCTGCAAGTGTCATGACGAGATGGGTGTTGAATTCTGTGACCCAGTTATTGTGTATGGGCAGGTTGGGCCCTGCCTCCTACATACTTGCTGAAATGTTGTGATGTTTCTGAGTTTCTGTACAGACAGAATAGGAATAAAAAAATCTACAGCCCGTTTCCAAAATCCTGGGCAAAATTACTTCCCACCAAAATTTTGTAAATGCTTGAACATTTGCTTCTTTTCTTGGACTGATGTAATTCCAAATCTTAATACTGGGAGGAAATTAATAGGAAATTATTTTTTCATTATTTTGACAATTTGTGGTACTGAACACAATGCAGAAAAATGCTTTGCACTTGACATAAGTGACAGAACTTATTTTCACAAGATATTGTGAAAGGTCAAAACAAAAAAATGGGTTCAACAAGGAGCTTTACAAATCTGTCAGTATTAGTGGTGACAGTCCAGAGTCAGTCTGACCCAGGTGGATGCTGTGCTGCTGATTGGTGAAGGAAGAAATATTTTTTACTTGTGTCATTTTCAGTGTGTAGATACTCTATGCTGGCTCTCCTGAAGGTAGGATTCTGTACTTCCTGGACTGTCACTGTGGCTAAGTATTGAGTGGTTTGGGATGTTTCCTTAGTTACTGTTTTTATCTCCTATTCGAAGTTGGCTGTTGAGCAGGAAGGTGTCATGCCTTTGCCAGTAGTGGAGGAATGTGAATTGGTGGGCTTGGGTCACCAGATGATTTTAGATTATCAATGACTTGATTTCATATTGAGGACACAAAGCTTTCTGTCATTGTGGACATTATTCACAATGTCCACAATTGTGGCAAAGGCAGCGAAACAAGAGACAGAGTAGTGGTGGCAGTGACTGCAGGTACATTCTGGATTTGTAGAAACTTAAGTGACTGAAAGTAAGTGCTAGATATTGATAATTTTATACTAAAATACAAGTCAGTTACTTTTCCAGGTGTTTTATTTTTCTAAACTTCCTTCCACAAAGTATCACATCAAAGTGGTCACAGAACAATTGAGATCAAGCATTTCCATGTGGAATGGAATGGAATAGTCTGTTATCCCTGGGTTCCCATTTATTCTGGTAGGACTGAAAGACAGCTGTAGAGCATGCAAGAGGGTGACAAGGTTTTGTTCAGCCTTTCCTCTGTACACACCAGGTGATGGGAATCAGGACGGGTGATTCCCAGGCAAGAACAGTAATTGTTGTTTTATTAGCTGCGATTCAGACTTGATGATGGCTAATGAGTGCCTAAACAGACAGTGTGAGTGTCTTACACTCACTAAAATAATATTTTAAGTATTGTTTTAAGAAATTCTCATTCCTACAGGCCAGTTATACCACCACTGATTTGTGACAAATGAACTTGACCTCTGAATGACAGCTGAGTCTCTCTGCACAACTAAATAAAACTATATTGAAAACATTTAGATGAAAACAGTTAGAAAGTGTGGAGAAGTCTGGTGGGGTCTTTAGGTGAGGTGAACCTTTTTAGGATCTCAGCAGAACATTTTATGGTGCTTCTATCAACTGCTAAAGCAAAGTTTGTTATACAAACTGAATTACATGAAATACAGACAATTGGGACAGCTGCTGCTAAGGAACTAAGCAAAGTCGTAGCCCCCAAAATACTGGAATATGCCTATGTGTTAAAGACAAAATGAGCAAAGGAGTGTTGTAATGCCTGGCATAGCAATGAGAAGGAACAAGGGAGACTTCAATAATTAATGTCTGTATCTATTTCATAAGGGTGATTGTTCAGCATGTAAAATGTTTAAATTTTTTTTGAGTGTACTTGAGGTTGTCCTGCAATAGAAACATTGTGTTGACAGAAGAATCTAGTTCTTTTTGAGTAGCCTGTCCTCAATGTAATGTAGGAATCTTGTATTGCAGCTGAATTCTGAACTTCCTGATTCAGCAGAAGGGTTGTTGGCTTAGTGGGGAGATACTTGATTCATAATAAAACAACCATCAGTTCTGTTTTCATTCTGCTCTATCTTCAGAATGAAATAAAAATGCAGTGGAACATATGAATGTGGTTGAATGTAGGAGCAAAAGACATACAGTGATTCTGTTCATACCAGATATTTCTGATAACGGGAAAGTGCTATCATTTTTTTGGGGGGCAGCAAAGTGGCAAGATATTTGTTCTATTTTGTGATGGTTTTAGGGAATTATTTAAAACAGAAAAAATGTAATATAGAATTACTTTAAACAGGAACATGAGCCAATTATTTTAGGAATTGTTTGCCAGTAGATTTGTAGATGATTCTGTCCCATGTTTATATAAGTAGTCTGATCCCATCTTTAGGATGTAAACTGATCTGCCTACTTGTGAAACTAGAAGTGATGCCTTTTATTTCTCCCGCAGTTAACTTTGAAAGCATTTTAAGAATGTGGATAATTTCACTTTACTCAGAGAGGCTGACAATATTTTTTTACTTAATATCAGCAATTGACTGGAAAACAAAATGCTTTCATATATGGAAAACAAAATGCTTTCATATCTTTGAACCCAGGAGCGAACAAGTATGTTTCCTTCCTTTTTAGAGAATTCAGGCTTCCACTGTTAGTATTAAAATATGGAAGCTATAGCTTGAATGGAAACTCAGAACAGGTCATGGTTTTGTCTCTCTATTACACTCTGATAATTTAAAAAATAAAGTATTTCTTGTTTAGATCATGTGAACTTGCTGAACACAGTGAGACATTTTGGTCCCTAGAAGGTGCATGACAGGGTATTCCAAAAGCACTTTATAACCAGGGGGCTTCTTAGCTTTTCTTCTTTGAAGTTTCTGTTGGAAATTCCAATCCTGTGATGGGAATGGGGACTGCAATAGGATTCCTTGGGGAGCCTCTGCTTCTCTGTTTGGTACATGGTTCCATCTGGTGAATTAAAGAGCTTTTGAAATAATAGCATATAGAGTACATTCAGTTTCTTAATATTTTCCTGCATGGTGTTTTTTTCGATGTGTAAATCCAGTGTTGCTCCCTCAGGTCATCATTAACTTGTTTGTGTATTTGAATTAACTAACTTGGCAGCTGCCCAGCACCTCCTGCAGATTAATAAGAGCAAGTTTCACCTTGGTTTTTTTGGTCCTTTCATGGCTTTACATGTGACATTCTTTTTCCTGATTGTCCGTGACTAGTTTTTTTCTGAGCTGGTAATTTAAAGAAGACGTGGTTTCTTGAAAGTGAGCAGAACAAATAAGGCAGCTGTTTATTGTGCCTAAACAAATGTTGATACAGATCTCCCTCTCCCTCTGTGTTAGGTTGATTTGTGTCTTTTCTCCTGGAAATACAATAAAAAAGTTTGCATTTTCTCCTTCAGTTTGGAAAGATTTTCCTTTCTAGTGCAAGGAGAGCTGTGGAGACTGAGAGACTTACCCTAAAGTTTTGGAATATCTCTGTGTTGTTTAGGAGTGGGCTAGGGAAATGTTGTCTTTTTATGTTTCAGATGATGCTGTGTTTCACATGTTCTGCTGAGCTGGTTTTGCATCCATGGCCTGCCGAAAATACATGAGCTGAGAAGGCCCTTAAGGATATGTAGCAGAGGCAGTAGTGCCAGTTTTTGTGTGGTCCAAGTGTTGTGCCCTCTTGCTGCTGTCTCTGTATGTGGTGGTAAATGATTGCTGCTGCTTACTGGGCACCGGCCACAAGGATTTGTGCAGGGTTTCAGAAAACTCCAGTATGTTCAGCTCCTGAGCCATGGAGTTGTTGATCACTTGCCATGATAATATATACATGGATTTTGTATTAAGACTGATTTCTTAATCAGGGGAAGCTTTTTCTTCACAACCAAATTTGAAAGAATATCAGAAGAATAGTTGTCACGTGCTCTAAAATGGAGCAGTTCTGAGATTTGCACTTACAGTTTCCTTGAGTTCATTTTGTATAAATGTTTTGTTGGTCCTATGTGATGCAAGATGCTCTTTGAACAGATGTGCCAATCTCAGTTACTGTGAAAGTTGTAAGACTACAGTGAGGCCAGGTTATTACAGCTATGGAAAAGGTTGCGGGAAAGGGAAGGTCAGCAATTGTTATGGCATTGGAAACTGGAATGGAGAACATCATGCTCCTGCCTCTGCAGCTGGGGTGTTCTAATGAGTTTAATCACATTTTAATTAGTGTTTCTAGGTAATTAAAATTTTTCAGAGGTGTTGCTAAATAGATATACTTGAGATTGAGTTTCTAGTGTGCGTCTGGAAGCTGGCTTCCAGATACCCTCTCTGTCTGTTCCACAGAGATTTAATTTCATCCTAACCGTGGTGTTGCACATATAGGTGTTCATTAAACTGCCCTTGCGTTAGATCATCTCAGAACGGGCACTACAGATTAATCAGTGCTCTTGACCTAAGGCTATCTGTGCCTTCTCTTTGAATCTGGGAATTAAGTACAATGATGCTCCTTTGCATATTTTGGAAATGTTTGAAAACTGTAAAACTACACTATAGTACATAGAACTTATAGAAGTCAAATTGTTTTGTAATAACCAGATTTTACAACAATTTATTAGCGTTTACTTGAAAATAAATTTCTGGATTTATATTTGCCCTGAAACATCTTGACCTTTTCTTAAGACATTAATTCCTTTTAGTTAATGACACTTTTTTTCTTATGTAATTAAAAATTACGAAGATATACAATGTACTTCCAGATATTTTTATTTAAGCTGTTGGATAGCTTAATATGAATTTTCTTATTTTTTTAACATTTAATGATAAGAACAAAAGGAAACTGGTTTTTTAAATATAGTAATACTTTTACTCTTAATTTCAATGGAAGTAGCCAGTAAATAATTTTTGAATTGCAAGTATAAAGAATGTAATAAATAATTTTATATTTCAATTAAAATTCAGATATGCATTCCTATGATAACACTTAATAGTAAATATGAATATAGTTACACTGAAAAAATTAAATACTAGCCTCCACAATAATTTAGTGGAATACATCAAATTTGCCAGCTTTTGAGAAAGTAGAACAAACAGATCTTCCTGTCATGCTTACTTTTTCATTTGTATACAGGAAAATGAAAACAATCAATCCTGTGTTGAAGTTCTACTCGGTCACTTGGATTTTAGGCTAGTTATTGAATTGAACTAGTTGAGTAATTTAAAATCAAGGAAATATTCTCTGCATGTGTAAAAAGGCTGTGGTATTATCCAGGGTAGTACTTCAGAAAACTCTGTCCATTGGAACCTATTTTAATAGATTCTATTGTTAGACTTTAAAATTTAGACAATTCTATTGGATGAATATTTTTATAGGTTCTTACCTTTTGTCACTTGGGCCATGATTATGTACTTAAAACAACAGGTGTCTTTTTGAAATGTACTTACCTTTAGATTTTTTTAAAAGTGAGAATCAACTTCTAATGTTTCAATATCTTTTAGTATATTGAGCAAGTTGCATGTAAATGCAGAAGCAGCAAAAGGTCATCCTGTCTTCAGAGCTGCATGTGGCTGGTTTGCAGCAAATAAGGCCAGTAAAGACAAATCCAGTACTCAGGGAGCATGGATTGTCCATGCAATGAGTGAGACAGGCCGTATTTTGGGCAGCGTGAAGACAGAGAATTGCTACTTATAACTGTAAAATATGAACTTAGATGCAAGATAACGCAATGTTAACACAAAACATAGGTTGTTTCAAGGTATACTTGCTAGATTTTCATGTGAGGAGCCACTTCCAAGCTAGCTTTTATGGTGGGATTAGATATTGCAAGTGTCTTCATCAACGTTTGGAAGTAACACTGATAGCAAATTCTTTGGTCATACTTGCTTGCACTTTGTTTTCAGGGATTCTTGTGGGTCTCATAAGTGCCAGCGCAATTTTTTTCCCCATTAGCCTCGTACCCTTCTCCTCCCCCTTGCACACATAAAGACTACTTTGCAGAGTGGCTTAAACCCACAGGCAAGGGTGGGTTTATTTGGGGTTGGAAGATAAGAACAGTGAAACATGCAGAACTGCTCATGGCAGCCCGTCCTGCTGAGGCACTTCCCAGAAGTGGCTGGTTGTGTACCCTGCTGGTGGCTGCTTTCTGGTGTGTCTGCTGCAAGAGATGGTGTTGGGCTGGTCACCGCTGGTGTCTGGCTTCAGGAATCAAACTGACCAGCTGATACTGATGGGTTGTAAAACTAATTAGGTCCCAGAAAGCAAAGGGAGGAGAGTGGTATCTAGGGTGGCTAGCTCAAACTCAACCTGTCTGCATCTGAATCTAGTGTAAAACAGCACATTTTCATGCTTTTCGTGGTTATGAAGAACTTACTGAGTGCCTAGCCTGGTGTATTTTATTATTTTATTCAGTTATCTCAGCTAGAAGCTTTGTTATTTTTATAGGCACTTCCCTCCTCCGTTTTTTTAAGTTCCCCTTCATACAGCAGTAATTTATTTTTCAAATACTTGTGCATTTGCACATCAATTACTGTTCCACAAGCACCTGTGACATTCTTAGTAATGATGATCTCTGAAATACTATAGATATGATGGCTTTTGTATTAAAACTGATAGTGTTATTACAGGGTGTTTGGTGAGGGAGGTATTCTGCAAACCCTGTTGTTCCTTCCTCTTGCCTGTGACTGTGGGGAGGTTAGAGGCTGGGCATGCCCACTGTGGTTATTCTGTATTATTCAAGATAGCAGAATAAAAGAGATTTTTTTAAAATCATCTATCAATGCTCTGATTTTGGCATTGCTGTCAAACCTAGAGGTTCTAGTTCTGATTATTTTTTCAGTAAGTTTGTAGTTCATGAAGGGGGACCTGAAGGGATTTTGTGGGTGGCCAGAAGAGGAAGGATATTAGCAACTCTGGTTCATCTTCTTTTGTGAGAATATGTAAGATACATATTCATCACAGAAGCACAGTCTACTGATCTTGAAAAATGCTGCATTTCATTATTTACATGTACTTACTTGTATATTTTGTGTGATTAGCCCCTGGGGTGGGGCTTGTTTGTTTTAAATTTGGTTATTACCATTAATCTGTTTGTTTCTGTGTACACTCTGCTTGAAATAGTTTGATGTGGTACTTAGGAAAAAAAGTTACTTAGTAAGCTGCATTTGTATCTACAAGCTGTGAAGTTATGAGTCTCTTATTTCTACTTTTTTTCACACTAGAAAACAGTGTGAAAAGAGTTTTCTTTCTTCTCTCTGCCACCTTACTGTCTCAGCTAGGTAGGGGCAGGGCAGAGATAAGAATTGTAGAGGAGACTTTGGTGACAAGTGGAGCTGACCTTGGAGAAGCACATCTTGGGCTTCAGGAATGTCTTGGGTAACAACATATTTAAAACAGAGTTATTTCAAAAATAAATATTCCTTTTTTTTTTTCCCCTTAATGTGTACTTGACATTTAAATGAAGAGAAATTTCCTTTTGAAAAATTAATTTGAATGTCTAAAGTTTTGGTACATTTGCCTAACAATGAAGATGACCGGATGGGTGTTATTGTTCTCTGTGTTCAGTTTCAGTTTCTTCCATTGGGCTGTTGGATTCAAGAATTTAGGCTACACATAGAAACTTCCAGAGAGCTTACATGCTTCTGCACTTCCATTTCCTTGCCACTCCCTGTGGCTGTTCCTGGCTATGTTCCTTTCAGCTGAAAGGTGGTGTTTTGTTTTGTTTCAAACTGGTGGGCTACATAATGATGAAATATCTTCTGGTATTCACTTAGTAACATCTAGGGAATTAACTTCCAGGACCTAATGCTTAAGCCAGTTTATAATGTTATGAATAACAATTACACTATTTGTGAAAATTAAGTTACATGTCAAAGCCCCCTTAGTCTTCTTTAATCATACTGCCATACCTGAAATGAGCTGTGGCAGTGATATTTTGGCAAATAATATACCATGAAAAATAGTTATACTCTAATATTTTCCACAAATCTGAAGCCTACCGATGAGTGAGAGAAGAGTAGTTATGAAACTGCATGAAATTTATACTCCATAATTATATTGCTATACTGTAAAAGCTGACAGTGATGTGAAATTTGGCAGCAAGTATTCTGGCTGCTTCAGGCCTTCCTTTGATCTTTATGACTTTTCTTTCTCTCCTCCTCTACCACCCTAGTTGAAGGTCATAGAAGATGCAAAGGGAAAATTGTGAGCATCATTTTTCTCAATCATGAGGCCAGATTTCATTGATGAGTAGATTTTGCTGTCAATTAATTCTGTTTTCAAGCACAGAGCATTAGTTCAAGAATATTACAGTTGTCAAAGGAGGAGTTACATAGACCAGATGGCTAATTGGTTGCTGGAATATGATGATGTTAGGTTTTATATTTCTGATTAAGCTGAGAGCTGTGTGGGAAATGCTAATACAGTCATCAGTAAGGAGCGGAAGAAATTATGAAGTGGAAGCTTCATTTCCTTTGAAAAGAAACACAGAATGTTGTCACTTCCACCATATAGAAAATAAAACCATATATCAAAGTTGATATATATCAAAGTATTGGTTAGGGATCCTGGAAGGCTGAGAATTTTGATGAAAATAGAAGAAAGGTATGTGAATTGGGAATCAAGTGCTTACCTGGAACTTAAACCATTGGGAGAGGCAAATATGTGATTTCCTATATACGCCAAATTATATCTTACATTTTTTACAATTTTCCTCTTCAAACTAGCATGTGCTTTCTAGTGAGGAGTTTCCACAGATTGGCTTCTTTCAATGGGTAAAAATTTCTTGGACATTGTTCACAAGACTTAGCAATAAAAATAAGGGCTAGCTTAGTCTTGGACATTTTAACTGAATGAGAAACACAAGTTACCTCCAGGATTAAGGTGTGTTAGTTCAGTTTTAAACCAGGCATGTCACAATGTATGTGTAGTTTGAAGAGAAGTAGTTTAGAAATTTGCCGTAGTGATAACTTATAAATACCTAATCAATTTTATTCCATGAATATTCCCTCAACCTAGAAAATGTTGCTGGTATCACAGTGATGATTTTTTTTGTGGTACAATGAATGTGTTCTGATAGAGCACACTATGAAAACTTGTGTTTTGTCCCCTCTGACTTTTTGGTCGTCTGCTCTTACTTTGAGTAAATACTGGCTTTAGAGTATGGAAGCAGACCACAAAATCTGTGAAATATTTTTTCATTTATCCTGATTGGAAAAGGAGAAAAATAAGGAATTTATTAATAGCTATTCTAGATTGAAATGTTTTTAAAAACACCACCTTCATAAAAAGATGGATTGATAAAATGCAACTGTGGCAACATTCTGCAGTCATAAATTGCAAATATCTGTTTTAGTTGGCATTTCTCCAGTTTCCTAACTTCCTTAAAACTGCCAAAATCCAGTCCCTCATTTCTTGTAATTCTAGCTTATTCAACTTAGAAATAGGAAGAGCACCCTTTGCTGTTAGGAAATTCAGTGGGGTTTTTTACCCATTGTGTTATTGTTTGTAGATCATGTAATGTCACTTCTTAAACAGTTTGCAGGCAGTTATTTCAATAATGTTGTTTATGTAATATGAAAATGATCACTTTTATAAGGAGGGGAAATAAAACTAATTTTAACGATTTTTAAAACAATATCTGTCACATAGAGCATTATATATCCTAAAGTTTCATATTAGATTCTTTTCCTTAAGCAATCAAATGCAGACCTGTGCATGGCATGAGATGAGGAGAACTGCTTTGTTATTTCCAAAGACAAGATGAAATCCGCATTGACTTATTTGAAAAGTGCAGGAGCTCCCTCTCCTGGCGTAGAACGCTGTAAGTTGCAAGTTTCTGGGAACGTTTTCAATTTATCGTATTTAAAAAATACCTTATTTTGAATACTTACCGGTAGAGATCTTTCTCTGGTATCTTAAAAGTCATGGTAAAAATTGGTTTTGATGACTATTTGGATTCTGCTCTGAGTGCAGTGTCCGTGTTTCTGCCACCTGGCTTTGTACCCCCACAGGTAGCAGATATCCTCTCTTGTCGGTGTGGTCATGCTGGAATGGTCATGACAGCAACGTTTAATGTACTCTTAAGTTACAAATCCAGTGTGTCCCTTCATTAAACCCCACCCATGCTTTTCACAGCTGTTAAGAGTAATGTGAGTCGTCAGTGGTCACTTTGTACAAAGCCCTGTAAATCATAGTAAGTTTAGAAAGAAGTTTAAAAAAGAATTAAAAAGTTTTACAGTAGTTGATGTATATATTGTGACTTCTTTTGTCCCCTCCCATCCATCTAGATAGCAGTAGGAGAGAGGAGGCTTCCTCGCTGTTTGTTTATTCAATCATTCTCCTTTCATAGCCTCTTAAGTGTTGCAAATCCTCAGAGAAATTAGATGGTTTTGTAGATACTTAAATTTGGTAGGGTCTTTTATGCAACATCATTCTCAAGGATAAGAGCCTGACTTGAAAAGGTAGCACCTGGAGACACATCTCTTACCTTAGCTATTTAAAAAACCCCAAACCAAGCAAAAAGCCCATTTCTGAATTCTGAGAACGCAGGTTGATTAAAACATGTATTTAACCCATCTCTATCAGTGTTGTACCCTTAAATCATCTATCAAAACAGGAGCCAAGAGTGCCAGATGAGCCCTAGCCCCTGTTCTGTTCCATATCTTACCATCCCAGGGATACAGTGCAAGGAACACACATCCGTGTGTACTGAAAGAGACCAGTTACTTTGAAGTGACTACAATTTTTGTACCTGAAGTAGTTTCACTTAGCTGAACTCTGTTACCTGCCATTTCTCTGATTTTTTGGACTTGTAGGTATTTTTAGCTTTTTAATTCAGAGGGAAGACTGACCTCTGGTTACACCCTGTTACAGGAGTATAAAGGAGTATATGACATGTGTGGGAACAGTGCACAGTCCTGTATTCTTCAGTGCTGTTAGGGAATTTTCAATGACAGGTCCAGGAAACATTTTACTGTAGAATAGTTCTGCATTACATCATCAAAACTTCTGTATTCACAATATTTTATTTTGTAAAGCATTACGTTTTTAAAGATGTTTATGCACTTTAATTTACCTACACTTGATGGCACAGGTATGCTTACTGCTTAATTTAGCACTTTTGTCATTTCCTAGTAAACTTCAAGATGTATGAGTTGGAGAAGACCAGTCAATAACAAAAAATGCCAAAGGTTCACTATCAAATTGCTTAACTCTGATTTATACAGTTTCAGACAAGGAAAAAAAAGAAAAAAACAACTTTGGTATTTCTAGCAAATGCCAAAATAGAATCAATGCAGCATTGTTCTCCTAGTTAAAATTCCAAAATCCAGGAAATGCAAACATTAAGTTTCCAACAGCAACATTAACTTGGACTCTTTGCATATCCTGTGTTTTCCTGGTATGCATTAAGACTTAAAGCAATGTATTAAGCTGTGAGTTAAACAAGAAAAACAGAAAAAAAAAAAAGTCTTCATGTAGGTAGCATTGCCAAATTTAGTTCTTTTAGCATTTGTGTTTATTGATATTTTATAATTTTAAACTATTTTCTTCATAAAGATTGAATATGGTTTTTTTGGCCAAATGAAGTGAAATCTGAGAGCTTGTCTTCACTGCAGTGTGAACTTGACATACAGTTTACCCCTTGCCTTAAACCTGACTCTTCATCCAGCATTATCTCAGATTTGAATTAAGTGGTTTTTAATCTTGGAAATATGACTTGAACCTCAGAGGCACTCTGATTACTGAGGGACTATTACTTGGGCTATATAGGTTGGCAAGACAGAACTTAGAATTAATTCCAGGTGATATCTTTTTTGCTAATTAAATTTGCACATAACCTAAGTGTGCAGAGTGACTTGACTCATAGAGTAAATCAAACTTAAAGACGGACTCTTAACTGTATCTCATTTGAATTCTATTGTATAATTTTGGAAGCTATATATACTATTGGTTCCAAAATTTTTAGAGTATTGCAGTTGCCTGTAAGTAACTGAAGACACAGCAAAGTCCTGCTCTGAGGGTGGGTCCATCCTGGAGATGGTACAGAGCTGCAGGCAGACAGACCTTCCTACGTGGATGTTCCTGTCTGCAACTGCTAACACGGGCCACACACTTCAGGCTTCTTGCCTGTTTGAACTCAACTAATCCATGTTCTAGAAGAAAGGGAAGAGCCTTAAAGGAGGTATTTGGAGAGTAGTAAAGCAAGGATTTGCTGGTTAAAAATAGATTGGGAAACTGACTCTAGGTTTAGAAAGCAATGATGGATAGTCATTCACATTTTCCCATTTGAACAGTGGTATAAAAGGTCAGTGGGGTGGGAGTGGAAATGGAGACAGGAGAAAGTGAAAACTGTAAGGGAAGTAAAAGTAAAATGTCAGGAGATGGGAATATTTATAAATAGAGGGGGTAAAGGCTAAGTTCATTACTGGAGGTTCTTGGATTCATGACAAGAGTAGTGAGTACATAGCAGTGTCATAAGGGACAAGGTAAAGTGGATATAGATGTGAAGCAAGAAACTGCGAGATGGAATTTGGACAGCAGGGCCTGAGAGGGGGAAGTTTCTCGCCTGGAAAGAGGGAAATG
The DNA here is from genome assembly GCA_013399835.1 of Leptocoma aspasia. NCBI lineage: Eukaryota > Metazoa > Chordata > Aves > Passeriformes > Nectariniidae > Leptocoma > Leptocoma aspasia. Next base: position 1,224,979 of record VXAX01003791.1, read on the forward strand.
AAGAAAAGGAAGAGAATGAAAATAAAAATGGAAGTATATGCTGGGTGACAAGTCATACAGTGGCTTTGATGATGCTGCCAGAGTTTGCCAAGAAGGAAGAGGAGAGGGTGCGCAGCAAGAACAGAGCTTTTCAGTGGCATCTGGAAGTTAGATGGAATTGGAGAATTCAAGAATGAAGGATGGTTGCAGAGAACTTTAAGAGAAGATAGAAGACTGCAAGAAGTGTCTGGTATGCTTGATGTACCAGCAGTGCAAAGGCACTGGAATGTGTCATTGACTGCCTGTTGACCTTCACCTTTCTTTTCTTCTACAGACTTAAATCACAGAAAAGTTTGGCTTTCAAATCTTGTAAACTGGTGAAAGTCAAACATAGACTTCCTCTGATTAGCTGTCTGTCCATGTGCAGTACTCTGTTTTTACTATGCATGTGTACACTTAAGGAATATTTTTTGTTAATTATGCTCAAGATGCAACTAATAAATTACCACCTAATAAATCAAAATGTTTTTCAAAATTGAGCTAAAGGTGTACTGTCCAGATTGTGCACTGAATTTGAAAACTTCACATTGAAAAAAGCAATCCGAAACTGATTAAAATGAAAATTATTGTAGTGGTTTGTTTGGTTGTTTTTTTTTTTTTTTTTGTAAAAAAGAAAGCAAGTGGGGTTTATTCAGATTTTGCTCTCAGAAAATAAACCCCATGCCTAATTATTAATTAATCTCTTTTCTTTACCCATCCTTTAAAAAAAACCACATTTTGACAGAAGAGGATTATGGAAAGTTACGCTGAACAAAGGAGAAGTGTTCAGAAGATTAGTCAATCTGAAAGAGAAGGAGTGATCAAAAGTTCTGTAATAAAATTTGGAAGCAGTGTAAAATATCTGTGCCTTATTTGGCTCTAAAGGTGTTCAGAATTTTGAGTTTGAAAAATAACATTCTGACGTTGGAGGAGATATTTGAGTTTAAAATAATAATTTGAATATGTGTGTAATTGTGGGGATGATTTTTGGATATGGCTGTTAAACAGACCTGAGAATTGATGCATACACGTTTTGTTGGACTATGACATAAAAAATGCTGGTGACGCTAATACATGGCTAAAATATTTAAGTCAATTAGATATTAACTAGTTTATTTAGGATGTCCTTAATCCTGGTTTTACTTCTATTACAGATTTCTCATCTACTTCTGTAAATGTGGGATCAAACTGCATTATAATATGATTAAAATATGAAGTATATTTCTAAAACTGGAGTTGCAGAGGCCTTTGGTGCAAAACAATTTTAATTGTTTGTTAGGGAGTGTTGAGGTTATTGGATGACTCATTGCAGTAGGTTTTGCTGACCTGTCATTTATAGAAAAATTGCCAATTTTTTCAGTGTTTTGGGGGTCAGTAAGGTTTGTAATTTACTGTAGGTAGTTACATTTTTCAAACAGACTGTCAGGAAACACTGCCAGAACAAAACTATTTGTGCAGGTAATTAATGGAGAGGCTGTGGTACTTGCTGACAGCTATTTTCCAAGGAAAGGAATGGTTTGCAGCTAGGGGAAAAGTGTTAAAAGTGTGCCCAAACCAGTAACTCAAAACTGAAAGAGCAACCTTTGATCTGAGGCATAGTTTAGGTCACATTTTAATGAATAGCTTTATTAAACTAGTATATTAAACTAATATTATTCTGTCAGTTGGTACATTTTATTTGCAGAAAATTGGATCTGTCTAAGGGTATTGGACATCTACAACAGTGATGCTGGCTAAAATTAAACTGGTAGCTTTAGTGTGTTTATTTAAAGGAATGTTTTCATGCATTTAAAGGAATGTGTTCAATTCAAACACTGACATTAAAAATCTAAGTCTGGACAGAGCTCACGTAGGGGTTTTTGTGTTAAAGACAGGGAAGGTGCACGTTGCAAAAGCCTTGCCACTGTTTTAATATTGGTCCTTATTGAACGTATTTAGCATGGCAGTGTTTTCAGGCTGCAAGGAGCTGTCTAAAACTTAAAGTGTAATACATCATAATATATAGATTAATAACAATATCACCAATTTTTTAATATCTTAATATATTCTATATTTTATTTCTGTTTTTTCTATGTTGTATTCACTCATTGAAAGAATTGTATAACATAGCTGTATTTAGAGAGGGTTTAGATAACGGCTGTATCTAGATAAATGGTCTTGCTCCGGACCATGAAGGAATTATTATGGGGGAAAACAGTCTGAAAAAGGAAAATTGTGATACCAGTTTCAGTGTTGCTATTGGAGTTGTTTAGGTAAGTGAGATTTTTCCATTGATGTAGGATTACTCTTGTCAGGAGGAGAAACCTGTCTGTTGCTGAAGTTGTGAAGGAAGAAAATTGTATGCTGTGCTCTTTTCTTTCTCCTGCCTGTCTTCTTAGCCCTTTGAACAAACTCAGCCAAACATGAGAGAGGGTGTCCCCCATATATGAGCTTCTGGCATGTTTTTGGAAATGTGTGGTCAGGTAGTGATTGAAGTTGTGTGTTTTCTGTTAATGGTCCAGCAAGGGAAGTGTCTAGTGGGAGCTCATCCTTGAAGAGGAAGAGAATAAAATGATAAAGGTCCAAACATGTAGCCTAGACAGCAGTCAGGAGGGCCACTCATTGGAAGTCAGCCTTTGTTCTGGTGTTGATCAAACTGCTGGAAATAGCACCACAGACTGTTGGGGTAGCAATTTCTACTGTCCTAATGTTTTTCAGTACATTACTTCTTAAATACTCTCTCTTTTTATTCCTTGTAGTCAAGGATTTTATAATTTAGATAATCTCTTTTTTTTTTTTCCATCTGTAAAAATTTTCTCTTAAGTAGAAACCAGAGAGATGTCTCTCCTAATGCACTGACATCAGAGTCAGATTTGAGCCACGGAAGTAGAAGTCACACTACAAGATACAATGATTTTAGAAGTGTTATTTTCCAAACTGCTGTTTGTTAAAGATGTAACCACAAATGTATAAATTAAATGCCAAGCAGTTACATATTTTCAGTGGATGCTTAAGAGTGCCTAAATTATTATCTACTGTTCTCAGTCTTTCCACAAAGTGAGGCTTTTTCTAACATATCTATGGTGTAACCAAAATAAAATGGAGAGCACTGATAGAACATTATACAGAAAAATATGCAGAAGCCTTTAATTCTTCTTATGGCTGAAGACTGATACGGTGACAAGACCATGAGAAAGTTAGTGAAGGCAGCTTTTTCAATTTGGGACAGTCCATGTTTTCTGTGTTGGTGTATTAATTAATAACATTTGGTAGTTGCCATAGATATTTCTGGGGTTTTTAAGTGGGCTTCATACAGAGAGATTTTTGCGATTGTTTTAATATTCATGACACATACAGCTGAGTGAATCAGAGGTAGCTTCTTGCTCCTGCAACATCTTTGAAGACCCATCATGTTTGTGAATGTCCTCTACACAGTAATTCAAGTTGAAGATTTTTTGAAGGTTCCTGTTGCCAGCAAGTGTGTGCTGCCTGTAGGGGTGGCTGAGCAGCTTTGGAAGCCTGTCAGGAGCCACGAGCGGGTTCCAGTAGCCTGTCGGAGACCGTGTGATTAAGGAGGTGAAACCTTCTTCAGAAGAGTTTAAGAATTCACTAGATCCCATTACATTACAGCTTCCAAAAGTCGACCACCATTTTCAATTCAGATTTTGTCTACTGAAACAGATTTACTTCTCCCAGTCTAGAAAACCTCCCTTGGCAATTTCCTGTGCTCACTGGGTTTTGGAGTCTTGTATACACGTCTGTAGTCACTCAATTACTTGAGGCCCCATAATGAATACAAGACTGACTGGCTGTCAAATTTCCTGTCTCCGCATGAAATCTCTATCTGGTAGTTTGAATACCATTTGCAGACATTCTGGTTTAGTCCTGGAAATCAAGGTTATAGTCGCCATAATTGTAGCATCCTTTAGAAAAATAGGTTGAATGTTCCTTGTATCAAACAACCTGGGTTTATGTGTCCCATCCCAGCCTGCCCACCTCCTCATTTGTAGCATTGCTGTATTCATACTTTTTATGTTTTTATCTGTCATAAATTAATCAAAAGTCTTTAGTCTGCTTTTCAAATGTGAAGAAAATCAATTTATATTCATTAAAGTGCTAAAATATTAAGTAACTTGTAAAATACCCTTTCAGAAATAAATACTATGAAGTTTATTGAGGTTTGTGTGGGAAGTCTGAGGTAGAACCACGACCTCGTGTTCTGTCTCCAGCTTCATGGTGCTTGCCATAAGTACAAATTTGAATTAGCTTTTCTACCTCATCTTTTCTCAAAAAATGAATTGACTGAAATAAAGTGTATGCATGACTGCTGGAATCACTTCAATTCAAAAGCAATAGAGGATGCTAGAAAGAAGCTGCTACAGCTGAAATTACATGGAAGGCCATTCACCTTGGAACTCTGCAGCTGCCTCCTACCCACTTGCTTTGTCTGCCCGACCTCTGCCCGTTCTTACCCGTCCTGTATTGACGACGTGAGTGATCGGAACAAGATTTATCCCCTCATCCTTTGCCAAGGGGCCTCTCTTATATGTGGGATGTGAAGAAAAATGGTTCCCTTGGAGAGCTGTAATTCTAGAATTTTGCGGTTTTGGAAGATGCTTCTGGGAGGCTTCTGCCCCACTCCCGGCCTTGTGTAACCGGGGCGTGTGTCACCTTGGTGAGTTACGTCATTGTAACGACCTTGGTGGTGAAGGTGACCGGAACTGTGTCTGGCTTGATGACCCTGCAGTGTGTGGGAGCTGTTGGAAGACGGGAGCATTTCTGTGCTCTTTACAGCCGAGGCTTATTTTTTTCCCCCAATACCTGCCATTCAACCAGAACGCCTTAAAATAGAGATGTCTTTCATTACACAGATAAACACAGGCAGAAACAATTAAAGTTATGCATTTTTTTAGTTTCATCTTAATCCATTTTTATTTAAACAATGAAAAGCAGAAGCAAGGGAGGCGCGTGTTGCCGGGCGAGGAGCTCCTGCCGGCCGGCAGCGTGTGGGGAGCGAGGGCGGGCGCGGCGCCTCCCGCGGCCGCCAGGGGTCAGGCGGGAGCCGTGAGGGGCCGTGAGGGGCCGGGCGGGCGCCGCTGTTTCCACGCGGCGGGTGCCAGCAGAACCCGATACGGTGCGATCTATAGAAGCAAGGTACAACTGGAATAATGAAATTTCAAAAATAAGCCCTTTTTAAAGGCCGGTTGTAACAGTTCTGCTGGGTATTGTAAATGCCTCAGGTGCACTTGATACTGCTGTTACGTTCCTGGCCCTGGCTCCTGATTTTTATGGAAAGATGGATTGAACTTCAATTTAGGAATATTCGGTAATCCCTCTCAGGACATACTGTAACAGCTGGTATTTCTGTGTTGCAGCAAATCGATTCCATACAGCAGTCACCGATGCCTATGGCTGGGCTCCGGCAAAAACTTCCAAAGCATTTTAAATGAAGTGAGCCAAAGAAAATAGCATCATCACTGCAAAAATGTAGCTTAATTTGCACGTTAGGAAAAAAAAATCCCCATCCCATTGCAGCAAAATATTAAGCATTTTACTGGTAAGGATTTCATCAGGTCATTTATTTTTCATTAATATATATTTAGGATCTGGGGGCAATAACTTTATGCTGTATATAGGTTTCCTAAATAATGAGGAGCTTGATTTTTTTTGTACTGAATGATTTGCTGTGAAATAAAGAAAAATAAAGAAACTGATGGAGTTGAAATACGTTGCATGTATGTAGATCAACAAGATTTTCTGTGTTTTGGAGTGAACTCTTTTTAAGGAACCTGAATTTCTGGTTAATAGTAATGTCCTTATAATGAGAATGCCTTGTTTTGTTAGTTTTGGTTTTTTCCTGTTTTGTTGGTTTTTTCTTTTTAATAGATGAGAGTACTTTAAAAATGCATATAAATCAAAGATGTTTCATTGGTAATCAATCATTTTGTTTTAACCAGTTTCTTACACTTGTTAAAGTAAAAATGCCTCTATCCTTCATACGGCTGTTGTGGTGTGCTCGTGCTGAGGACTGTCACTGAGTTTGGGACAGGACTCCTTCTTTATGTGTTAAACAGAAAACAAGCAGAATTAATGTAAAGTGAATATGTTCCTTCTTAATTGGTACAATGTGTCCTTGGCTATGATGTCTTTGGTTTTTTTCCTCTTTTAAGCTGCACCCTGGCTAGCTTTGCATATAGATGTTTTACTGCTCTTGTCATCATAGGATGAGCTTTCACTCTGGAATACTTAATTTCCTTATCCGTGCTTTAAATTTTAAGTTAATGGACTTTTGTGCTGATTTGATGAATGTCAAAATATTTTTTTAAGCTGATTTTTTTTTACTGAAAACTTCTTTTCTTCATAAACTTCTCTAATTAAAAAAATCCTAAACCCCTAAGCAATCTTAATAGACAAGCTTTTAGGTTTTTATTTGGTTCTTTTCATTGCAGAAGTTGTCCAGGAAGGTAACTTCTGCTGTATTTGCCTTCTTAACCAAACCACCCAGATTCACTGGGTAAATGCCTAGGGGACATAAAAAACCCCCATACTTAAAAAAAGCTGCCAGACTATTTAAACTGTAGGCTTATGCCTGGGGGCAAGCTAGCAACTAACATATATCTAATAATTGCTTTAAAACTTACTAGGCAAAATCTTGTGGATAGCCCTTAGTATGTTGCAATATTTTTAGCCATGTGGAGATTTTTTTCAGTGAAAAACAAAATTTTGAACAGCATACACTGTTTAGAGCACCTGTATATCACTCTTCCACAAGACTGTTGCCAACTTAAAACGGGTCCAAAATATGCACTTTAAGAGCCAACATGACTTCAAAAGTCATACTGATTAATATGAATGTGTTTTAAAAAAAACAACAAAAACCAAACCAGCAATAGCAGCAGCAAAATGCTCTTCTGTTTGTTTATTTTCTTTTGCTAAAGCAGAACTATGCTACTTTCTTTCTTCAAGGATCCTTTTTGTTTACTGAAATCTGGGAAAAAAATCTTTATTTTCTGGTAGCTTCTACTTTTCCCTCTCCCTTCCTTCTCCCTGCAAACACATCAGTCACTTCCCTGCTCTAAGTAGACATTTGCTGTCTTAACTTGGAATTTCTTTTCATATGTTTGCGTTGCAGTTTCGTATTTTAACATACTTGAATACAAATGTGTTCACTTATATTTGAAATTAATTTTAATTCTTGTTACATGTACTCTGAATTTTTCTCAAAAAGTGGTTAAAAGAAAGACCCAAAATTTACTATCAGTAGACCTGTACAATTATTACAAAATATGTGTTAAAAAAACACTGACTTTGTCGTAATGAATCACAGAAAAATTCCTTACATGGTAATGGCTCCATCAACTCCACGAATCAAACTGCTATTTACCTTAGAAAAGTATTTGCTCCAGTCCTACTTTTTACAGCTTCAGTTAAAATTTAGATTGTATTTCCAGATTACAAACAAAAATCTTAAAATTACCTGAAAACAATTTAAAGGAAGTTAAATAGAAACACTGAATAAATTACTGTGCTAGTAAGCAATTTTATTTTCCTGCGATAAGTAGTAGCAAAATTTGAATGACCTCAATTATTCACAGTTTTAATAAAATACTCCTAGATTTTCTTTCCAAAATGCATGACATGCTGGAGTTAAAGAGTATAATTTACACAAGAGAAATGTGTTAAATTATCCTTAATGCAGAATGGGATTGTAGGCTAGACTGGAGAAACCAAAACTTGTTTCACCTGGAGGAAACAAAAACCTTAACAGTCAAAAATAAATGCCTAGTGCTTGATTTTGAGAATCTTAAATAAAAGCTTATTTCATTATAATTATTGCATTTGGTTAGCTGCAGTAATATACAGTTTAACAATGTTCTTAATAGTAAAATTCTGTTTCTGCTCTTTCTAGGAGAAGCTGGGAGATAACATAAATCTTTGTAGACAACTTGGCTGCAAGCAGTTAAACTGAAATAAACTTCTGCCTTCTGGCTGCAGTGCTGGTTTGAGGTTTCTGTGACGCTCTGCAGACTAAATCATGCCAGCGTTATCAGCTGGATCTGGAAGTGACACAGGTACGACGGCCAAGGAGGGGCCGTGTTTCCTCCACCTCTTATTTGTTAAGTCTGTATTTCAAGTAAAGTAATTAATTATGGTCTCACCAGATTTTTAATTTAAGACTTAAGGCATAACCTTTTCTCCCTGAAGTTAATTTAGATACATGAAACACCACAGATTAAATATATTAATTTTGAAAAGTCCCACCACCACCTTCTTCCCCTCCATCCCCAACCTCCTAAAAAGAACAGATCCAAACATATATTATAGATGGATCTGAAGAATTTGGATTCACCTCTGAGCATGGTTCCTACAATGTTAACTTGAAAAAGGAGGAGGAGGGAAAAAAAAAGATGATGATATCATGCATGCCTTAATATTTGCAGCAGTCTAGACTATCCCCTCTGTGAGTTACAGTTATCAGTGAAGTTATTTCTGAACACAGACTATTCAGTTTTGACAACTCTGTAACAAATTAGGAGAAGAAAAATACTGTCTCAAGTTCAGTTCCTTCACTTGCCTTTCACGTCAGAGCCCAGTTCCTGTCACTGGCTGCTGGCAGTGGGATTGCAAATATGTAGTCTTCCATAGTTTTCACCTTCTTTGTGGCAATATTAGGTTATTTTCAAAGGTTAAATTTCATCATCTTGTTATCCTGAATTCTCCCGCTCTGACAGTATTTTTGTCCCTCTGTTTGGGATAACTAAAGTTAGTATTTTTGCTTGAGAGTGTTTGTTAAAAAAGGGTGATCCAGCTGGGGTTGCAATACAATACAAAAGTCCCTGCTTTCTACCCCTGTGCCACATAGTTTTACGCACAAGACGTAACAGCAGGATTTGGAAAATTAGAAGGGAGATTTCAAGTCAGGAATCCAAAAATATGCGTATAAGCATGTATATAAGGAACTGCACTTGATTCTTAATATTAGTAGACTGTACATGGCAGGGATTTTGTTTTCCCCACACATAAAATTTATCCTAGATGGCAATATTAATCTTTACAATTAGGGTGTGCGTCTGTTTATTTGTTGCCATGGGGAAGGAGAGTTGTTTGGTTTTAGATTATTTTTGTCTCCCTGTGTTTAAGGGCTTTGACTATGACTTTGCCAAACTCTGTCTCTGCATACCTTTCTTTTCTCTCCCTCTCCTCATGGAAATAAGTTAGTTGAAGCTGTTCAGTATGCTAAAGCTGAGTTTTGGAAGATGTGTCAGGGTCTACTCTGGGCTAATTTTCTACTCTGGACCTTTGCTTTCTTTATCATGCACCCTTTTGTGTCCTTTCAAAGCCTTCCTTATTTTTTTTTAATTATTACTTTTTTATTTTTAAAGATTGTAATATGTCCAGAAGTAATAGTTGTGGACATACTTTATGAATAAAAAAAGAGAAGTACCTCAAAAAGCAGAAGATAATCCTAATTTTGAAATCCTGTGTGTTAAAATGCCTCTAAGCATGTTTTACTGTGCTATTTTAATCCATATGATGATGAAAACATACCTTTAATAATTAAGATCTGTGTTAAAACTCAAGTGTCTCCATTGTCCCATGGAAGTTATAGTAAAACATGATACATGCCGTTAATATCCTGCTGTTAAATAATACAGCTTGTAAAGTCCTTTTTTTTCTGCCTCAAGTCGTAAGTTGTTTCTCTAAATAAAAATTTGCATTTGGAGTGAAAATATAATTTTTTTTTTTCTTCTACTTTCTTTGCAATACTTCTTGATGGGGCTGATATGCTCTTAAGCATTTTTTGGGATTGTTACATTAAACTGTGCTTTCTACCCTGGCTATGATACAGGTGGTTTCTAAGTGGAGTCCTGTTTTTCTGCTGTTACTCTCACTCTTAGATTAAAAAATGGTGATGTGCATAAAATTTTTCCTACCTCTGTTTTTCTTGTGGGGGTAAGCCTCTCCTCTTCCTGTCACCCTGCCTGCACAGACTGGTGTTGTGTCATGTGACGGGTTGAAAATGCTCTGTCTGGGGCACTGAGGACTTGGCAAATCACTTAGTGGGACCTTTATGGTAGGGACATAACCCTGTTCAGTCTAAGACTCTCTTTTGTAAATACAATCAGACAAAATGCAGCCTAACCGATTTTTGTGTCTGTTAGATGCTGGGTGAAATAAAAGTAAACCTGGATTTAAAAACAAATGAAAGAATTCCCTGAGGACTTGTACATAGAAATGCATAATCTGTGAATATTGAAAATTGCCATGTCATAGACCACTGGACATTCAGTCACCTGTATGGGAACATTAATGATTTAAATTTTTTTTTATACAGTCTGAAGTACCAGTTCACTGTCAAAAATAGGGTAGTGTTCATGATGGGCTGTATTTGATGAGACTAAATGTTTATCTGACTGTGTTCATTTTACCTTGCTTTTACTTTGTCAACAGCTTTTATTAGAAGTGGTACCATGTACTTGCAGCTGCTTTCTTCATATACATTCTTCATATACCTGCTTTTGTCCAACCATGTTTTAACCTGTATCTTCTGAACACAAGCCAGGCCTTTTAAATCTGTTTTGAGGGGCATTTACCAGGATTTAAGCAATGATAAACCAAAATCATGGCTACACTATTTTCAATCTTTTTTAAAAAAATGTTTTAATTTATTCAGATTGATATAGTGACTTTTAATTTAATCTTATACCTTACCAGATTTATCTGGCTTCACTAACCTAAAGACAGAGGACAAAGGCTTGTGTGTAGATGCTTCTTTCTCTTCCACTCTCCATTAGCCATATAGAAAACGTATTTTTATATAATAATAATAATTGAAAAGCTGCTCATTGTGTATAACATCTGTGTGACCCTTAAGGTTTATGGTCCTGTCAGTGTCAAGTCAAAGTTACCTTAAAGCAACCATGAATGTGAATGGAAGGCTGTGCTCATGCCTCGGGCTGGGTCAGAAGCTTTCAACAGTTTCTGTGTTGCAAAAGTCTGCTTGCCCTCTGTGTGCAAGCCCACCAAACAGATTTTTTGAAGACTGAGCAAGAAGACTTGCGTTTTTGCAGGTAAAGCAAATCTGTGAGATCTGGCATTCACTTATCTGGTATATTTAGGAAGGTGTAAAATTGCAGTTCTGGCTTCACAGTAGTAGATGGCAGCTTTGTTGCTGACTTTGGTGGAGCCAAGATGACATCATTATGCTTGAAGTGTTATTCTAATGTGAAAAACATTGTAAACTTGTTGCAGATTTCTTTCCTCCCAGAGCTGTATCAAGCTTGCTTAACTGACAAGCTTAAAAATGCTTTCTGTTTGTTCTCAAAAACCAGTGCATGAATGTGCAAAGCAGACTTCATGTTTTTGTTTCATTTGTTGTCAGCAGGAAAATCACATTTATGGGCCAAGTTTAGGCACCAAGTAAAACTGTGTGAGATTGCTTATATACAGTGAAAGTCAGAAGCAGTTCTTGAATATTGTAAATTATAGAAAGAGAAGATGTGTGAGGGCTTATGTTAGTTTCTCCTTGAGCACATAAAGGAGTGAGCACTATGCCAGATAGTGGAGTTTTCTGAGCATTACAAGACTGCAAAACTGAATACATGATAGGTTTTTAATTACAAAAAAACCCCACATTTGTTACTAACCAAATTTTAAGTTGAAATAATTTTAAAATATTCCTGGTTTTCATGTTTTCATCTCTTGTTTTGTAATAATACTAAATAGATGTGTGAAATCTGTTCTAAATGTTAGGTATTTTTCTGAAATGAATTTATAGTAGTGTATTCTGTGATTCTTTAGAATTAATCTTGACCTCTGAAGCTGCATGCTGTTGATGTGGATATGCTGAATGCTGGTAGAAATATTTTGCTAGGATAGTTCATATGGATTGACTTTCCAGTGGTCAGAGACCACTGCAAGCAATGTGAAGTTCAAAGATGATTTTGCAGTCATCTGAACACAAAAAGAATCTGTCTTGCTTTTATTGTTTTCATATAGATGTCTTCTTTTTACTTACTACTATATTAATGCATTTTGATCAGCTTGTCAGTTTCAATGTGATGTTTTCTAAGAGGATTTGTTGATAAAGACGTGGAGAAAAAAATAGTAATATGAAGAAAAAGCTGAGTAGTTGGCTAAGCTGAAAGGAGGGCATCAGAAATATCTATAGTGGAAGAAGGACACATTAATCTGAAGTGCTAAAATTTTAATTTTAGCCTTTTAACCCGGTTTTCAGGATTTGGAGGGAGATAGAAATCAGAGAGTTTTATTTTTACACCCTAGTTAAAGAACGCAGCAACATAAAATGGTGGCCAAAGATCTGGCCATCTCATTGTTACGAGGTGAAGAGAAAGGGTATTTAGGAGAGCAGTGAAGGAAGGTTTTCTGGGAGTTGTTCTTCTGTGGGAGGTTGCCAGGGCAAAGGCTTGCAGGGTCATGGGTTCCTGCTCCAAACTGCCTTTGCTTCCCCACTGGCATCCTGCGATGGAAACAGAGCAGAGGGAAAGCTTTCACTTGCCTGCTTTACACTCTTGCTTATAACTTTAGGTATGGGTGTGCTGCAGCAAGTGTGCTATGTAAATGCTTTGGCTGCATCACAATTTCAAAGCTACTTTAATTCCTCAGCACGTTGAAATGCATAGACATGGCCAGATATTCATGAAAATGGATATGACAGCTGAGGCAAAATTTTTACTGAATTAATAAATAGAACCAATATTTTATCCTTGCATTCTTGATTCCTCCCCATCTCCATCTGCCAGAGGCATTAGATGGCTTTTAGGATAACATTAATTTGGAAGTCTGAGATTTGGGAAAGTATGAGATGCATGGCTAGCTTTAATTGCAGTCTGATTTAATTTTTAAAAATACAACTTACTAGTGTTAGAAAGGGTATTTGTTTTGGTATCAACATATTTATGATGACTTGGAAAATTTATTTGAAATGAAATGAAATTTCTCTTAACTGTTCTGTGTTAATATTGCTAGACTAATTCAGTAGTGTGGAATCAGAAAATGTGTTTAAGTCTATTTACTGATGGTAAACTCTTTAAAACTGTTACAGTTTTTGGACACATTTAAACTCAAGTGGTCTGGCAGCTGAAACAATTTTACNGTAGTTTTGCAGTAAGTTTGAAGGTACAGTAGCCTATGCTGTTTCTAAGCAGAGGCTCTGTTTGTTGGACCGAAAGCTGTAGTTACACAAGTGATTGACAGTTCTAGTGATGCCCCCGGGTGTCCCCCCTCAAGTGTAGCTGTGCCAGCATCCAGGTTAGCCAGCAGAGCCAGGATACTGTGTGCATTTAGTGGCAGATGGAAGGTTCTGCAGCTTCTCAGCCCAATATCACATATAATCCTGGCTGATTTAAAAGAACTGAACCTGTTAATCGGAAGGCAGTTTATTACTACTAAGAGGTAATGAGAAGTTTCCTTGCTAGCTGTTAGTCGCCTGTTGTGAAATACAGGGGTTCAGAATTGATTTTTTTTTTAATAACACATTGGTCTAGGAAAAAACCCAACACACACAAAAAACATCTCAAAGCAGCATATTAGTATTACAGATGAATGATGAAATAATTGAATTATTTCAAATAGTTTACTTTCCTAAACTTACTTTCAAAAGAAGATGATGATGTAGGATCATGGAATGGTTTGGGCTGAAAGGGACCTTAAAGGTCATCTAACTTCAAACCCCCTGCTGTCATCAGGGACACCTTTTACTAGACTAGGTTGCTCAGAGTACCATCCAACCTGGCCTTGAACGTTGCCAGGGATGGGACTGCCCCAGCTTCCAGTGCCTCACCAATCTCCCCACAATGAATTTCTTCCATATACCAACCTAAATTTCTCTTCTTTCGGTTTGAACCATTACTGCTTGTCCTATCAGTGTAGTTCCTGATAAAGAGTTCCTCTCTGTCCTTCTTGTAGGCCCCCTTCAGATACTGGGAGTTTGCTGGAGGTCTTTATGCACACTTCTCTTCTCCACGCTGAACAGCCCCAACTTTCTCAGTCTGTCAATATATTTGGCTGTTTAAATTTGTGTATATTCCTATATTTGTCTATAAACTTTTATATCAAGTGTATGTGGCTACGTATGTATGACTGTGTAATGGCATAACTTGTTTTGAATGTGAATTCCTAAGCTAGGTCCTACAGTGAATCATAACACTGAAATAATATATTGACTTGATTTCAGGCATCAGTACTGCTTAGGATTCTAGGACTTTTTCTTCTACTCTCATGACAGATATATCCTTTATGAGATACATGATTAGCATGTATCTTGACCATGAGAGGTTGAGATGTGGTAATCAAACATTGTTTCCATTATTCTTAGACCCAACTGATTTGAAAATAATGTTGATTTCTGTTGTTAGAAGTCTTTATTCAGGCTCTTAATGAGATATTCTGTCTTCCTTTTGCAGATGTGAAATGTTATGTTTAGTAGTCCTTGCTGCCTTTCCCCAGTGACAAGTCTCTTATAACCTTGTAAACTGTGACTAAAGGGTTAAAACATGGCCAGTGTGCCCACTGCCTTCCTAGTGCTGGAATGAGTTCTTTCCTGACTGCCTGCCAGGTACTTGCTATTGCCTCCTCAAGGGCTGATGAAGATCTAGATAGAAATACTACAGACTTGCCAAGGTGATGTCTATGGAAAGGACCAGTCAATTAGACAGGGTTATTCAAGGTGCCATAGTATGCAGGCTTCATTGGAGGAGACAGGATTTAAAAAAAAAAACTTTGTATGAGTTTTCCACAAGCTGCTTGTTAATTTGTCCTTGATGGGTCACTTTAAATCAGTTTTATGTATGTGTTATTCTTGCAGATAATAGGTAGACTTTTGAATAGTCATAAAAGTACATTTTATGAACTTTGAAAATAGCCATGTTGACACAGTGTCTAGTAACTACATTTTTGAGGGGGTTTGATTTTGAAACAGCTTTGATGAGCCATACAAGCAGGAACTTAGCAGCACGTCTTGCCCTGTATGGATGCGGACAGAGATCAACTCTAACTCGCATCACAACGTTAACGGTATGTGGTATGTTAAATCTGAAATACACATGTTGAGACAAATCCTAAAAGACCAATAACTGTTTCAAACAACTGCATATTCTTTAGCTCTGGGAGCCAAGTTCTAAAACTAAAGACTTTTCCATTTTGAAGGAAATAATATTTTTACAAGTGATGGGTTTAAATAATTACTCGTTCAACATTTTCTGTCATAACATTGTTTTAAGGTGGTCTAACAAATTTACTGTAGCTTGGAGGAATAAAAATTAGGTACAACTTTTAAGTTAAAATACTATTGCCCTTATGAATATGCAGTCTTGTTCTTTGAGGACACCTATGGCAAAATCCTTTTTTTTCATTAGAAAAAATATACAACACTGGTATTTCTGTTGCTCTGCCATCTGCAGGATTTCAGCATTTTACTTTTTTTGTGAATTAGCAAATAAATCAAAACTGATATTTTTCCCGAGATGCTGATCACTTGCATGTTGTAGTTATGCAAGTGCATTATGCCGTTACTTGGTGTTCTGTACTTTGAAATTTTTTTTTTTTTTGTAGAAACACTAAACTGCAAAATTTAAAAAAGATGCTTACTGGAATGAGTTAATCCATCCGGCTCTGCAGAGAAAAATTGTTACTCTTTAACTTTCTGTAGTGTCAGCAAGCCCATATATTCAGTGGAATTACTTAAGAGAGCATTAAAAAAAAGAGTTATTTGTAGCACATAAATTTGAGCACATAGTGGTCTTTTTACAGCTAGAGTCTGATAGGACAGTGCAGTATGTCCATCCTAATATGCAGATATACTGCATATGTTTTTATTTAAACCTGTGTGTAAATACTAATCTCAAATTTCAGAATGAAATAATTTTCGTTATGTGGTGCTAGTGACTGATTTTGTTATTCAACAGCAAGGATGTCAGAATGAGTGCTTCTACTGCAGTGATGCTTGGTTGTGTGTAAGGCAAATGTCTGAGCCTTCGTAGAACTGTAAAGTACAGTTCAAATGTGAAAAAATGTTAGCTTGTTATAAATGGCAGCAAATGGTGCTGATTTTTTTACCTTTGACAAAGTGGAAAATTTAAAGGTTGGTTTGTCCCATTTTATTAATACAATAAATTTTTACAGTGTTGTTCTGGGCCTTTAGGTATATGTTCTTTAGTGTTTATTATCCCTCAGTTGCTGTAAAAATTCTAGATTTGAAGCCTGGCATCATTGTTCAGAATGCTAATTCAGGAAATTAATTAGCATATGAAAGCAAAGGCACATCCATGTTTCCATTTCTTTCCTTACGCTAACCAAAACAAAGTTGGTGTTTTCTTGTCATATGCAGGAGTGATGGAACGCAGAGACCATATTTTTTATCATTTAGCACTAGTTTATAGCTTCCACAGACTTGTCCTAATAATGAAGCTATGAAGGATATGACAAGAATGGTGATATTAAATTTCTCTAGACTAACAGTAAATTTTTCCATTCTGATGTCAAGAATGTAGAGCATCTGGAATCTGCAATGTGAGTGGTTCAGTACGGGAACAGTTTAATCAATTGCTTAGCCATTTATTCTCCTCCTAGGAACAAGCAGTCTTCTGTAGAATATAGCACTACAAAGGAAACAATTTTCTAAAACTGGAAAAATCTTTTATGTCCTGTTGTTTCTGATTTAAAAGGTTTCCATTGCTTCTTAGTCTGAAATCCGATTGCTTGTGCAAATCTACCGTACACGTTTTTGAATTGGAATTAGCATTATTCTACATTTCGGTCTTCAGATCAAATAAAACTAAATTGTATTAATTAAGTTTAGAAAAAGGTGAAGATGCTCTGAAGACAGTAACTGCGTAAGTGTGTTGGAAGAACACAGTTGAAATTTATCTTTTACCCTTTTAGGTGTGTTTACATTGTGATGGGTCTTGGGGTTCCTCCCCCCTGAACTGTAGGAATGACTAGACTTACTTCCCCTCCTAAAATTAAAAAATTGCATAGTTGTCTTACATCTCTATGTTTAATCACATTGTTAGGGGTTTTTTTTATGTATGCTCAGGTCTTCTGGGAATAAATTATCTACATTTAAAAGTCAAAATAAATTAGTTTTTCTTGTGTAAGTCATGTTTACTTTACTGATTTTTGACACCCAAATTATTTTGATACTAGTAAATTCAAATGGGTGCATGATTCTTTTTGAATATAAATGCTGGTTAAACTTAGGCAAACTAGACTAAAAAAAATCAAGAACCTAAGTAGAATAGCAACAGTGTATAAATAAAAGCAAATTTTTTTTTTTGCAAGACACTCCACAAAGTAGTGCCAACAACAGGCATTAAAACACCAGGATTTTTTTCTTGGCTTTTCATTTTTTTTTTAAACAACTTCTATATAAATTTTTTAAAAGCTCTTGGTTTTTTTTATTCACATTGTGGGCACCTTTAAAAAAAATGTGAGGTCCAAGCATGCCATATGACTCAAGAAGGTGGGAAACATCAAAATTGAGACCAAATGCATAGTCAAGGCCTGGCAGGCAGTGGTAGCATTCAGCTTGGAGGTGCTGATACATCTCACTCTGGGGCTTTTGCAATGAATATGTGTTTTTAATTTGTCAAACAACCTGTGTTTTAGGGAGTATCACTATGACCTTTTGGAAACTTAATTTTTTGTTTTAGAAGTAATCGAAAGTGTTCAGTGTGGCATGCTTTCAGACTACATAATTGCTACTGGAACAATTTTTTAAAATCTGGTTTTAACAGCCTGGCAGTACTTAAACCATTGTTAAACTTACACTTTTTTCCGTGGCCTTTGGCTCTGACTTCTAGAACCACCTGAGATACTACTTAGAAGTTTTGCAGGAGGTTTGACGTTGATCTGATCTCTACTATGAAATTCAGATTACTTCTATTGCTTCATGGCAACATCTCTGTACAGTGGGGTCTTATAGGGCTCCAGGAATTTGAGCTACTGCCCTTCACATGTAGGAAAGATGCATGGGACAATTGCTCAGATTTGGTAAGTAAAATTAGGCCAGTGTGTAGCTGCCAATATAGTGGTGTCAACTTCATTACCATTTTACACTAACTTTACAAATTATTGTGTCCCTGTCCACATCACAAAAGCACTTCGTTTAATATGCCATGTGCTGGTAAAGTCACATGCCAGCCACAATTTTCACTGTTTCTTCACAGTGGAATGAATAACATCAACACATTTCATGTAGTTTAGACACAAATAAAAATCATGTTTTACTTGGAGGTATGTGTAGAAGATCCACATACTTTATTTCTTAATATATAAAAATCAGAATGCTCATCTGAAAATGTTTGATTCTGCGGTACTGTGCACCACAGACAGAACAAGAAGAAACAAGAGAAAAGGTAAGCCTTTACAGGTGCTACCACCTTCTGCCATTTCTTTCTGCAGCTGAGCCAGGTGGTCTGTAATCACGCAAATTTAACTTTAGCCATGTTCCAGATATTTGTCTTCTGCTTTCCCCAGGTTAATACACTAAGTCCTCCTTCTGCCTGATTTTTACTTGGCTCCTTGATGGAGTTGTTTTTTTTAATTCCTGGCTACATAGTGTTTAGTTTTGGGAGGAGTCTGAAGAGCAAGAGCGTGGTGTTCTCCAGCACACTGCATGGCACAGTCCTCAGTTTCCACTGCTGTGGAGAAGGGATGGATTCTCATTTCCTTCTGGCTGAAAGCTATAAACACTGGACTCCAGAGCCTAAGCAGGGAAGAACTAGAAGCATGGCTATGATATTGGATAAAATCAGTCAGCACCTGTCTACCTGTCTCCACTTCCCCAGGGGAGTTGTGCAGATTGGGTACATTGCTGTTGAAGCTGGAGTAGTGCACTAGGAACGTGGACACCTGTTTCCCTGGAAGGGGCAATTCAGGGCTATACAAATAAGTAAAGCTCACAGAAACTTTTGAGCTGGATGTGAAACCCTCACATGTGTAAGCACCTGCAGGGTTCGGCACTCCTGGAGTGCTGGCAGGTGGGGTTTTTCTCTGGGAGTTTTGTGTGTAAAACCGAAGTCTCATTATGGGCAGATTCAGTCTCCCCCTGTGTCACTAATAGTTAATCCATCAGGAAATACAAACTTTCATTTTATTTTTCACTAGGGATTTGATTATCAAAGTGTTGAGGAGTAAGTTACAAGGAGAGAATAGTTTTTATAGTTGATTGCATGTGGAATTTAAGCAGATCTGGTGGATCAAGGAAAATAAAGCTTACTCTGTTACACGCCTTTTATTTGAAGGAAGTGTCTGAAGTTACTGTTTTCTTTCTCCTGAATGACACACAGGAATTGTCCCCAAGCAGTTATGCCACAGTTACGCAGTTATGCAAGCTTACATTGAAAATTTCTCTTCCATTTTCTGACAGCCTTCAGGTTATTTTGAGGTACATATATTTACAGTAACAAAAGTGGCCAAGTGTAAAGAATTTTTAAGATTTTCTAAATAAAAAAAAAGTTTTCATTTTCTAAATTAAACTGTTTTCATAAATTGTGTGATGAAGCAACCATTTTTGCTATGTTCTCAAGTTCTAATAATCTGGGAAGGTGGAGCCACAAGTCCCGCTCAGACCTCTTTTCTCTGGCTGTCAGCTCAGTCAGTGATTGTATCTTGCTAGCCAAAGCTTGATGGTCTTTTTTTCTGTCTGCAAAATTGTCGTGGTTTGAGTTGTATCTTCCTTTTGCAGTATTTCTGAAGCAGAAACAAGAACAGATTTAAATAAAAGCAGGATTCTAAGAGAAATGAATGTGGACCACCAAAAAATGCTTGGAGCACAAAAAGAATGTATCTGGAAAGAACTTTTTTTCCTCAGAATATTTTACCGAGAGGCAGTAAAAAGATGAAAATATAAATAATCAGAACCCGAAGGTGCTGTATGTAATGTTGAAAGGGATATGTACTGCCTGAAAAGGTTGTGAAATTATGTTTACCAATAAATATTCTAAATATTCTAAATAATTAGCTTTAGGGAGATAATAAGCATAATAACAATATGTAACTTGTAATTTACAACAATATTCTTTTACCAGTAGAATATGTTGTAAATATGTTCTTATGATGAACAGCAGCACTTGCTCAGACTAAAAATAATAACAGGACCGTGTATCTTGGATCCCAGGAGACTTGGTGTTTTTGTAGACAGCAGACAGGAGAAAAAGGCATTTTGTCCTTTTTACCCCAAGTAATCCCACTGGAAAATTAAACATGTGCTATGAATTGATATCAACTCATGCCAGGTTACCTCCCTAAAGAGGACTGCTGCAAACACTGTTGCTACATTTCTTGGACAGCACTTTGATGGTCTGTGTGCACGCTGGATATTTTATGCTGTACGCTACTGTGGAACAGTGTGCTACTGTCTGCCCCTCGGAGACCGCTGCTGAGGTGTGCCACAAATAACTGAGAACAGCAATTGCTTTAGCCCTAGAGAGAATCTCAAATACCTGCAAATTAAAAATGTTACTGAAATATTTCTGTGTGCATGTGTGTCTGGGAAAACTGTGTTGGTTTTGTTTGTAACAGTTTAATCCTGCAAAACAGAGAAGGTGCTTTTGTGTTGCTGTGGATCCTTGCTGAACACGGGATTGAAAAGAATATTAAGCAATATATTAGCAAGAAATATTTAGAAAAACCACGAACCTTTTTTTAATGGACCACCCTATCCAGTTTCTGTTCTTTTAAGGAAGTTTTTCCTATGCATGACTCATTTCACTCTTTGGCTAACATCAAGGGAAATGGAATAACGATTAAGCAAAGGAATGTATGTTTTTTTCTGGGTTTGTCCTCTTCTCAAAACCTTTATGAATTTTCTGCATAACCTTGTGTAAATATATATGGATGTAGAAGCTTGACAACTGTGACAAGGTAAAAAGTACCCTGCTAATACTTGTTTCTTAGTAATTTTTTCTAAATGTTCCTTTTGGTTCTACAAGTTAATGTTGTGCTGGATACTCCAGACTCCCTCTTCAGTTAAAATGACATGCTCCAGGCAGCCAATTACACAGAACTGTTAAGTGAAATTAATGAGATCACCCTAGATCACACTTTGTGTTTTATTTTCATTTTATAGGTCTGTACGAGCTGCTGGCTGCATTGCCAGCCCAGCTGCAGCCACATGTGGACAGCCAGGAAGACCTGACCTTCCTCTGGGATATGTTTGGTGAAAAAAGCCTCCATTCACTGGTGAAGGTAAATCACATTTAAGTCAGATTCTCTTTGAGAAGAGCATATGGAAAAATGTTTTGAGCGCCATCTAGTAAACCAGTGACCAAACTGTTGCTCAGTGAAAACAAAACAGCCTTGTTTTAACTCTGTTTCTGGCGGGGTGGAAGTTGTTAAATAAGATTTTACCAAAAATACATAGATGATTTCATTTAAGAGTGATGTTTTGGCAGTGTAATGCTAATGCAACAAACATGTGTTGTTTGCCCTTGTTTAGAAAAAAAGAGTACGAAATAGTAGCAGGAAATCTGACACTTCTTTATGGTCAACATTCAAGACCTGGAGTTTAGCTTAAATAAATAAACGTTCACAGCAAAAATTAGAAGGAATATATTTTCTGAGGTCAAGTATGGCAAGAGTTCAGTAGCCACATTAATTTAAAATAATTTCCTTTAACAAAGTCAACTGAAATTCTAGTAAGCTGTTTCTTTTATTGGCCTGTCTCCATTTAATATTGTGTTTTGCTCATAAATATGCTGGACTAAAGTAGAGCCTAAAATAAGTTGGATGAATACTTGAGTAAAATATTATGCTACAAAAATGATCAGCACCAAGAAATCAAAGCATGCCGTGGGAGTACACAGAGCTATCCCAATAATCTTAAAATTGTGTGGAGCTGAAAAATGGGACCAATCAGCTGGTTAAAAATATTCCACTCCTACAAAATGGTAAGTATGTCTTCAGTCCCCAGTACAGAGCTAATTCAAGCTGGAAGGAAATTCTGAAGTCTGAAATGATTCAGTAGATGGTAGTAACCCATGCCATGAATATATCCAGACTTGCGCAGAATTTGTTACCCTTGTCAATTACTGGTCTAGAGGAAGCTTAAAACAGGGGTTATTTCTAAGCAGGTTTGAAAGAATCATATTTTCCCATTTTTTTCAGCTATTTTATTCTGGAAAAAGATGTAATAATGTTGATACTTGGTCAAGTGCTTGGTGATACTCTTCAAAATATCTGAGAATTTACATATAAAAGTAAACCTGAATGCTCTCTGGCATTTGGTATGCAAAATCAACAAACAGTGGAACAGTGCTTAGCAATATTTGCTTGCCTAGAGAATTTCATCAACATTTCTGAAGTGCCATGGCTCCCAGACTCCTTGTGGCTTTGCTGCAGCTGTCTGTGCAGGTGGTTCAGAAGATCACTGTAAGAGAAATACCAGTCATCTTTCTGATGTAGGCTGACAGTGGTGTGCATCTAAGCAAAATGTTATGTCAGCTGCTAAATTAGTTTTCTTTCTGGTTTGGGAATTAAACAAGGCTGGCTAGAAAATGAGTGTGGATCTGTGAAACATTGACACTTCAACATTTGCTCTAATTTTTTATCAAGGCAAAACCCAAACCTTTTCAAACTCCTTCACTTACTGCCTTTTGCCCCTCATTCCAAAAGAAGACAGCAGCTAACTGGTTTTCTCACTTGGAGTATGCTCTCAGTTTGGAGCAGTTGGCTTTCCTAGCAGCTCTCCTGGTTGCATGCCCTGGTTATCATGTTGTTTGTTATTTCAGAGTGGATTTGACTTTCTGACTGTAACAGAAAAGAAAGATGAGAAAGGGGATCAGTGAATGGTCACTTAACTGCAATTACAGCAAGAAGGCACTGAAATATTCTAACCATCTTCATTATTTATCTTGTGCTCTATAGGTACAAATATTAGACATACGTGCAACTTTGACCCTGTTGATGCTTCTTTTAATGTCCTCTTAAGCTTAAGAATTAGATATAATTCTTGAAATTTCAAAACTATGTCTTTAGTGTTCATTAGTTGCCCTTCTTTAATACAGTATATTAATTTCATTTAAGACATAAAGTTTTTTAATTGCAAGAATTGAGACTTCAAGAGCATTTAGTCTGACCCAGTGCATGTCACTATCAAACCTCATCTTTGATTTCTGTGAAGGTCTGGTATATAAAGTAGGGTATGAAGAGCTTTCAAAATGTTATCTAATTCATATATCTGCCTCAAGATGAGCTTAACTGTATGTGAAACTCATTATATTTGTTTGACCTTTAATGCATTTTTAGAAGGATTGTTCAGTATCCTCTCAAGTTTCAGAGAAGACAGTCCCTAGCCTTTTTGGAAGAGACCTGTAAGAGCAGAAGAATGAGCCCCATCTGCCTTAGTTTTTTTTCCCTGTTACAAGGCTTCAGGAGTGCAAAATATTTCTTTCTGAGTTCCGATGTCTTATTTGAAAGACTATTTTTCCTAGCAGTAACTTCTTAAAGTCAACTGTACTTGCAAATACAAATGTTTTTAATTCTGCAGACAGAAAATGATGACACGTATTTTGTAATAAAAAAAGAAAAAGAAAGGAAAAAATGTGCACTAGCCTTGGGCCAAGGATGTTGTGATTCTGGTATGTGGCAGTGTAGGAAGGAAATGAGCAAGGGTATATTACCAATTAGCACTGATATTGCTCTATTTTAATGCATTGTTAAATAAAAATTTCTGCACCTTCTTCTTACCTTACTGCTTAATAATTTCAGATATTATAAAAGAGCTTTTTTCCTAAGTTATGAAATAGATAAAATGCTCCAAAGTTATTGGAAGACTTAAGTATGAAAGGAACTTTCTACTTTTTCTACAGATATTATAAGTTTTTTGGGTATTTAACAACTATAGCTTTTTCCTCATAGTTGTATACTATAGCATATGGTTTGCTCTTCTGGCTCTCTTAATATTGAGAAGAAAGAAAGAAAGAAGAAGGAAAAAAAATCCCCAGACCTTGTCTTGGAGTTCTCTTCATTCAGTATTGTTGGACAGAAATATCTTTGAGAACTTGGATGAGCCTAAGCTGTTCTAAGAAGTCAGAAATGGAAAAGTTGTATTAGATCATCCAATCCATTCCCTTGCAAATACTGGATTGTTCCCTACAGTACATTCCTATTGTAGTTAGTAAAACCAGCAAACACTGATGCAACTGTTCTTGCTGTCCCTTTTCTTCACAAAGGAATCTGTTGATTAGATTTTAGTTTACAAAGTAAAATAAACAAGAGGGAGCCCACAACTGTTTTTGGCAGTTTGGAAGGGGAAGCTGGTTCTGGACAGTGTTTAAAATTTGTTTCTGCTTCCCTCAATTTGTTACTTCCTTGTCTTCTTACGTGACTCTCAAATTCTACCAAAAATCTTCAGCCCTCTAATTCCTTTCTATATAGCAGAGATCCCATTAATGCTGTAGAGACTTGTAGGATAGAAACATGAGGGGAAGATCCTTCAGGGTAATTACAAGCATTGACATAGTTGATACCTGAAATAGTACACATGCTCAGCTTGGATGTTTTTTAGAAAGGATAAATAAAGATGTGCTCTAGCTGCTCCTTTGGATTATTTTTAGAGGAGTAGCAAGAATTTCCATGTGCGTTTGCTTCCTGTTAGCACACCAGACACGTTTTACTGTTTGTCTGTTTAGCTCCAGGATGAAGCTTCCACTCACACTGTTGTCTTAAACATTTCTGGTTGTGGATGTAATGCTCAAGAATTGAGTAAACTTTTCTGTTGCACAGCTACCAAAGTATTTAATAACCAGTTGCAGTTTGTTTTTGGCCAACTCAATACTGTACTTTCCATTATGAAAAGGAAGCCACAGCAAGTGGTGTTGCACTTTCTCTTGATAGGGAAGAGTTTGCACATTCAAAAAACTGTATGTTGTGCTAGGAAAAAAACAATTACTGCAGAAGTAAGGAATATTTGGTGAATCAAGTCTGATTTTATTGTAACTGCATAGTATTTTGGTAGCTGGCCCTGAAAAACCGTAGTTTGTGCTTATTTTCCTAGTTTCACCTGGATATGATTTGACTTGAAGTTCTAAGTATATTTTCTATGTGCTAGAGTTTGACCACATAAATTGCTAAAAACGTATCAAAAATAAACTAGTCAGGTATATCCTGGAGAACTTTCTTTGGCGTGTAAGTTTATATTGCATGTTTACATAGCCCAAATTTTGCAGTCATTGTGGTATAGAAGCATTGGAAATTTTCAGTGGGAATACTCAGATTTTTCAATATGTAAATGTAGATGGTTTCAGTATACTGTAGTTCCATTTTTGGCAGTAAGAAAAATAAAGATTGTATTTGCAAAAACTAAGTTGACTAAGGCAAAGCAAAAGGGAATGATTTGACACATTCTTAGTGATAAATTCAACTATCTGCAGATGATGTACTAAATCTTCAGTCTGAACTGTTCATGGGAAGAGACGTGCAGGTTATTTTGGCATTTGTTAAACCTCATATGGTGCAGCTTTCCCCTACCCAGTGACATGTCAGCTGTTCTGTAGCCAACATCCAAGTGTGTGCTGCCCAGATCCTGTGCATTCACCTCCCATGCCATGCATCCAAATGGTGCTCCTGCCCAGGCACAAGCTCAGGCATCCAAAGATTTGGATCTTCTTCCCATAAGAATGTAGAGAAAATGGGCTTCCAGTTATATCAGTTGTGAGTTACAACTGATTGTTCCGTATTTTTGGTGAGGATGATCCACAGACAGAGGGAATGCATCTGAGTGTAGCTGAAAAGTAGATGGTGGCTGAGGAGAATGTATTAGGTAGTGTGAGACCGGAGCATGACGTGATAAAAATGAAGGTTGATGATCCTACTGAGATGGAGTTGGCTTTCTGCATGAAAGGCTGGTGATGGAATATGTTGACTACTTCTGCACTTCAAGTTTGAAACTGACATTGAAATAATTTTTGCTGGACATACAAAACTTACTTATTTTCCCATTACTTTTTCTTCATATATACTTTCTCTAGAACTAATATTTATACAATCTTCATAATTTATTATTCAATCTGTCTATTTTCTGCATGTCTCAAGACTTTTTCTTTTCTGTTAATCATATAGAAGAGGAAGAGAGCAGGGTTTGTTTGTGAGCGGATTTTGGTGGCTGAAGTATTTGCACCTGTTAAGGCAGTGGTGAGAGTGGTTTCTGATTTCAGGACAGACAAAACCAGCCACCTCAGAAGGAGCTCAGAAGACCTCCAGTACTCGTGAACTGCAAACCTGGAAAATGCACAAGAAGAGAAAGTGGGAATGGGGTTTTGTACCTAACCTCAGTTTATCTAACAGAGTGAGAGGGTTGTGGTTCGGGGGAAAAGCACTGGAGAGTTGGAGAGATGTATGGACCACCTTGGAGTGGGTGGAATCATTGAAACTGATAGCTCAATCAGAAAAATCCTTCTTTGATATTTGAAGTTGTTAAGGTTCTTTACTGATGAGTTCTCAGCCATATTTATTTTTAAAAAGCTGTGCCTCCCCAGTAAAGGGAATAGGCTGCAGTTCTCTAAATTCATGCGGAGGTCTTGGAGGCAGGAAAATGAAGAAAAAGGCAGTGTGAGTAAGGATTTACCACCTGGACGTCAGGAGGAGAAAGTGAGAGTGTGGAGGAGGTGGTTGATAACCAGTTAGAATTCATGGCCAATGAAATTTAATTGTTCTTCATACTTTAAAGGAGAATCGAGCAAGGTTGCTTTGTATGTTATAGTTTACATCTTTCAGTCAGAGAAAGTAAGCAAAGCCTCCTCAGAATCACTCCACTCCTGGCAGAAGTGGAGTGATCACTCTTGTAACACAGGCTGCCCAAACAGTGCATAGATGTGGTCTGTTGTGCTGGTGTGGAACCTTTAACTATTTCTGGCAAGAGGAGAAGGAATTTACTATAGTTGAAGTCATTAATAATGATGAATTAGATAATAGGTGGCAGTTATTTGTCATTCTTTAAATCCAGATCATCAGAGACACAATACAGTTTTCAGCTGTAAAGAGCTACCTAGCAGTAGGTATAGTAGGGTCCATGTGACAGTATTAGGATACTGAATCTGCAAAGATGTATTAAAGCTGCATGGAAGAAATTAAAGACTTTTCTTTTTCTCATTCTTTTTCTCATTTTCCGGAGAGTAAGGATGATCTCTAATTAATTTTTGAAGCTTCTTGCTTGGGTTTTATATACAGAATATATATGTAGGAATTTATATGGTAGAATTTCAGTACTCATCTCATCCAAAGTATTTGTAGGTAATGGTCTAATTAATATACCAAATACAAACTTGCCACGTGCTTTCTACTTACCTAAAGCTGAAAATTATTGGGAAAATAATGCTCTATAAGAAAGCCTCTTAACTTACTCTTGATGACTGACAATAGTTTGCATTCGGAGTAATTACTACTGAGGCAATGAGTAGTTTTGCTTCCATCACAATTATTACAGTTTTAAAAAGTGTAATGCAAGGTGTTGCTCCTCATGAAATGCCACATAAAATTAAAGTGTTACTTTTGAAGCCAAAGTGATTTTTTGAGACTTGCTCAATTGCCAGCAACTGAAATCTGTAAGTAGAGATCACTCATAGCTGGAGGCAGTCAGCTGCCTTTAAACTTAATTTCCATGGGAACAGTGATCAGATTAATCAAAATAAGGTAATTGAGGTTTTATAGAAAATAGTACAGGATCTTTACTTTATTCAGGCTGATATTGTTTCCATGAAAACATTAGGAAAAAAGGTAGGTAGCAGCCAGGCGTTGAGCAAATGATTGCTTTTCTTGTTAAGATTCATGTATTTTTGGTCACTCTGTGTGTTTTGAGCCCTTGACTTGTTTCTGCTTTTGTAGTATAAAAATGCAGTACATCAGGTAATAACTGGGCAAAAATAAGCAAAATAAAAATGGATTCCTTTTGAAATAATAGCTTAATCCTCCAACCTTCCATGTTTCTTCTTTGAGTAAAGACAAAGTTGTTTTTCCGTGAGTGTTCACTCATACATACCTGTGCTTATTTTTGCCTTCAATTAAATGAAAAATGCACCTCCTATTTAGTTAGGCATAGCTTTAGATGGTGTAGCCTTATTTGTAGAAGAATGCAAGTTAGGGCCAAGTGGATGGAATAATGCAGTTGTGAAATATGGATCCTATGTAAGCGTTCAACTAAAAGTATTTGTTATAGTTGTAGCTAGTATGTCATTTACTAGGAAGTAATGGCTTCCTAGCCATTACTTACTGGAAGTAAGACAGCTGGTGGGCATAAATAATTACTTTGTCTTTTCTATTCAAAGTCTGTTGAATGGGTTCTCCTGTGGTAAATACTTCTATGGTTTTTTAAAATGTATTTTTATTTTGTATTTTTTGGTAGAAATTTAACTGAATATCTAGTGTTAACTTCTTTGTCAGGAGTTTAGACTTTTGGTGTGTCTAGGATCTTTCCGTTTCTACATCAGAGCTGTTAATGTGTTTAGTAATAGGCACTTGCAAATTTTCATCTATTCAATCTACATCTAAGCATGTAAGTGCTTAACATACCAGATTTTTATGAGGAAGTCCTGTTCCTGTCATCAACTCCTCTATCAACCCACTTCGTTAAAAATAATAATAAAAAACTGAAGATCAGATCCCAAAAGGATAAAATCATCTTGTTGACAGTTTAGTCTCATAAAAGCTGTAGAAATTAGGTTGACATCAGAAATTTCTACAGGTGGGTGTACCAACAAACTTTTAAAATTAAAAATAAAGTAGATAAGCTTATTAAATCAGAGGTGTGAAGTGTTTGTCTTTGAGTATTACTTGAAACTTGTGAATAAATCAGTGCTTTGGAATGTGAAAAAACTTTGGTTTAGGTTAAAGTCCAGACAGAGGCTTTTTTTTGGATCAGTGGTAATTGATTTAAAGTTTCTGCTGGGAAACCTCCAAAGAGTAGCAGAAATCCAGCCAAAATGTACTGGACATAAAATAAGAAAATCAATCCTTCTAAGGTAAATAGTTTGTAATTTCATTGTAACCAAGGGGGCAGTGTACCAGCCTGGTGACCAAACTGGTACAGCAGTTCAAAGAGAACTTTTAGAACTGAAATCTATGCTCATACCCAGATTTTTCTTGTCTTACAAAGCTTGTGCAGTATTTACTTAACCAAAGTGGTACATTTTTTGTCTATGATACTGAGACTAATGAAAGGTCTCATAAGCTGCTCAGTAATAGTCTGATAAACCCAAGACATCCAAGGATAATGTAATTTTAAACTGTTTTTCTACAGTGTTCTTTTTCCTTGGACCAGAAGTTCTGTGGCAGAACATGTGAGGGAGTGTTTAAAACAATTATTTTGTTACTGTCTTGGACTGTTTTCCTTTTAAGAGCAGAAAGTCATAACTACCCAAACCAACCTCTGCAGTGTGAAAACATTGTAAGAGTTAAGAAGGATGGGATGGGATGTGATAGTTATAAAATCTTTCTGGAGCATGAAAACTGATACAATAAGATTTAATAAAAATCATACTTTTAAGATCCAGTGAAAATGCCTGCCAGTGTTTCCTACCAGCAGGTTTTGTTACTGCTTATATTAGCTTTCCTTCTTTTTTTTGGAAGTCTCGGTTGTATCCTTTCCCCAGCTAATTCTCATGAAGTTCATTTGTAGTGTTCACTAATATTTGATATGTTACACACATATTCACTGTCTTTCCTTGGTATGAAATACAGGAATGCAAGCATGGGTTTTACTCATCTTTTCTTTTTTTGTTCTTCTGTGTTGCCCTAAGCACTTTAAAAAAATCCAAACCAAAACCAACCTTTTTTTTCAGTTCTCTCTATTTTAACTCCTTTTTTACGCATGGGAAGAAGAGAGCACCATAGTATGGTAGGTGTGCATATTCCTTTAGAGTTCCACATGGCAGTGTTCACATAGCAGTGTTCTCTTAACCGCAGGTGGTTTTCTCTAATAGCTGTTCCTGTGTATCTTTGTAGAGCCCAGTGCTCACCTTGCAGGTGTGGTGGTGTCAGTGAAGTTCACGTCCAATTTAAGTTACATTGACAGCTGCGCCATGTAAGTGCTTAACATACCAGTACTTTCCACCTGGTGCACAGTCACTGCAGAGTAAGTCACTGCAGTTAGGAGCTGAATAAATAAGATTTCAGAGCATGCAAGGAATAAGGCTTACTTTCTGTGCAAGTGTTATGGGTTGACTTAGGCCAGATGCCAGGCACCCACGAAAGCCATTCACTCACTCCTCTCTGCCGTTGGACAGAGGAGAGAAAATTTAACAAATGGTTCACAGGTTGAAATAAGGACCAGGAGAGATTGTTCAGTAAGTACCATCAAGGACAAAACAGGCTCAGCTTAGAGATACAAAATGAATTTATTGCCAACAAAATTAAAGCAGGATAATGAGAAGTAAAATAAGCCCTTAAAAACACCTTCCTCCCACTCCTTCCTCCTTCCCACCTCTAGCTCCTACCCCAATGCGCAAGGAGACGTGGAATGGGGGTTCTGGTCACTTCATCACCCAAGGCTTCTCTGATGCTAAGGGAGAGGAGTCGTTCCCTGCTGCACCGTGGGGTCCTTCGCATGGAGGACAGTTCTCTGTGAACTTCTCCAGCATGAGTTCATTTCATGAACAACGGTTCTTTGTGAATTGCTGCAATGTGAATCCATCCCAGAGGCAACAGTCCCCCTTCAAACTGCTACAGCGTGGTCACTCTTCCGTAGGATGCAGCTCTCCAAGGACAGGCTGCTCCAGCCTGGGACAGGGACTCCTCTTTCCACAGGTCTCCCACTGGACCACAACCTCCTCCAGGCATCCACCTGGTCTGGCATGGGCACCTCCCCCACGGGCTGCAGGGACATCTCTGCATCCCCGTGGATCCCCATGGGCTGCTTCACCATGGTCTCACCACAGCCTGCAGAGGAATCTTGGCTCCAGCACCTGGAGCACCTCCTCCCCTCCTTCTCCACTAACTTTGGTGTCTGCAGAGTTGTCCTTCTCACATGTTCTTGCTCCTGCTCTTCTCTGGGTGGAATTAAAACTACACCACAACCTTTGTTTTGGTTTCTTCTCAAGTATGTTAACACAGAGGTGTTACCACCATTTGTAATCGGCCCAGCCTTAGCCAGTGGCATGTCCGTCTTTGGAGCCATCAGGGACTGGCTCTGCTGGACATGGTGAAAACTTCTAGCAGCTTCTCACAGAAGCCACCTCTGTGGCCCTCCCCACTAACAAAAACCAGGCCATGCAAAACCTTGACAGCAAGCCAAGGATGAGTAATTTATATGGGCAATTGCTGTAATTTTACTGTGCCTTCAATACAATAGCGAAACCTAAATGTACACATGCACTCAGACATAACATCTCAACCAATATGGTGACATAGTCTGTTTCCATGCTACAGAGGAAAGGGGTCCATGCTTTTTTGATCTACCAGAACCACTCTTGAGGTATCAGTGGTGTAAAAAAATCTTTCTTATTCCTTTGGTGACGTGGAGTGGTCTAAAGTTAGAGCTGTCTTGGATTTGTTTTCAAAAAACACCAGTGCTTCAGTAGGCCATTTAGAGTTGCACATGCATACCTTGTGGTCAGGTATTTTCTGTCTTCCCTACTCCTTAAGACCAGTTTTTCCCTCTGTGCATTCTCCCATGTATGTCTGCAGGCTTGTTCTATTTCTTTTCTACTAAATAAGGCTTGGATTAATTCCTTGTCTCTTAGGAAAATTAAGACGTGTAAGTGTATGAAGAGGAAATATTTGTATGCCATGTTAATGTGGCTATATAAATTCATAGGGAAAACACTGCTTTCATCTAGTTTGCTCCATTGCTTTCATGTATTTGCAGTGTTACACTATTTCATTAGATGCAGACTAAGTGATACTCCATCAGTGCTAGAATTGAAGACATTTTGAGATTTGCCAAGTGTTGCAAATACCAGGACAGGAAGACTCCTGTGTCTTGGCTGCAGAGGTGCAGTCTGGAGCACTAAGAGATGGATGCAGTCACTGCTGAGCACCTGCACCAGTAGCCAATTGACCAGAAATGCTACCACAGGCAGAGCAGTACTTCAGCCAAACACAAGCACCAATGGCACTCATATGAAAAAAAAGCAGGCAGCCTGGTCCCATTTCTCATTTCCAGCTGATCAAGGCAGTGCTGACAACACATGCCTTTCTGCTCTCTAGATTTCTAAACAGATCCATGTTTGTAGATTCCTCAAATACCAACACAGGTGTTGAGTCCAGCTGAATAGCCATGCCTGGGCCCTACGCTCTTTACCCAGCCACAGGTTAAGGCTGTAAATCCTTTCAGATAAGGGTCTCCTCTTATTTGCTGGCTATGCCATTAGAGAAATACAAACATACTCTTTTCATCATTTTCTGGACTTGGATCTCACACAGAGAGACATATACTCATCAATATTATTATCAATAAAATAATAAACCATTTTGACTTCTGACATTGCTTATTTTAATTTCATTATCTATAGTTCACACACTGTACTAGATGCATCAGCATAACCCTCATGATCCTTTTGCTAGCCAGTGCTTCAGAACTGTTTGTTTCAGAGAATGTTAGTGCTAAGTCAGCACTTTGTGCTCTCTCCTTCAATTTTAGGTTGTTTTCCCTCTGGTTTCGGTTGTGCTGCCTTTCTCCTTCACTCTGTTTCATAGAGCACTAACATGAAATCATTGCTCCCCAGAGGAGATTTTGAACCTTGGAGCTACTGACTTTTTTCAGCTCAGTGGCTCAGGTACAGTGTGACTTTTTATGAAGAACATGATCTCTACTGAGTGGAGAGCATGGCGGGGGGTAAACAGTCTTTGTCTGTTGGAAATTAAATCTGTATTGTCTCCCTATCTCTTTCTAACTTTCCTTGTTGGCTTTTGCTAGCAATCACAACCTGCACAAGGTAATTCCAGTGATTTCAGTTATTTACAAACATGACTGCCTCAATTATTTTGATAGTAAGAGTTAAAAAACACCCCAGTCCTGCCAGCTATAAATGCTAGGGATCATGTATGGGATAGCCTTGAGTACTGCTTTACATTTAGTATGGATATCATCTTCATAAAGTATTTTCAATTTTAATGTGCTTTACAGATTGGGTTTCATGGAAAAGAACAGTTTTTGTTGAGATTTAGTGATTAAATAATCCAATAATGACACTGCAGACATACACAGCTTTAATCAGGATCAAACAATAAATCAGGGTGTAATTTTGAATTTCCAAGTTTCAAACATTCTAGGAAAAAAGTAACCCATAATTGTCATCATGTTAATTGGCATCGGAAATACTAAGCTGATCATACTGAAGTTTAGTGTATCATTAAAAGCTAACTACAAATCATACTCTAGCATGTGCCAAGCAACAAAGCATTTGTAATTGCGTGCCTGTGTGCTTTCGTTTGGAAACATACACTTCCCACCAATTTCTAACTAATAATCTAACCAAGTTTTGTTATTGTCTTCTCCCAAAGGGGAAGCACTATTTTTCTTTTGTGGTATATCAGGAAACCGCTGCGGAACACCTGTGTGTAGCTTGATCCCGTGTTTTATCCTGCTTCTGCTCTTTCTCTCTATGTTTTCTGAATATGCATGTTGGTCTTTGAACTTACTAGGACTGGATTATTTTCTATTTGTTTTTTTTTCTATTACTAAATTAATTTTTAATATATGAAAGCCCTTTAATTCCCTTTGTGTTACGTGCATTTATTATCCCTTCATTAACCATTCTGTCATAACTTCTGTGTGAGAATGTCATCCTGGTTTTTACTTACTTCAGCTTTTCCACTGATTTAATAATGTAGGCAAGAATGACCTCTCATACACTTGAAGCTAATAATTTAAAGATGGGTATGGTTAAAGTACTTCACTGTATTTTGATTGAGATGGGGGAACTCAAGTGAGTTAAGCTGGATCATTATTTTTGATCCCTTGTTCTGTCACGGGTAAATTGACATTTTTGCACAATAGAAAAGGAAATGTGTTGCCTTTTTGTTCTGTTAATGTTATGATTCACGGCATAAAAATGTAAAACAAAACATCGCTGGATAATGATACTCCTGATATTATTTAAATTTTTGCTGGTTTCATATTCTAATGCAGTGTAAACCAGGCTAGGTCATGCTAGCTAATGTTTTGGTTGAATCCTGCTTAGAAAAATGGGACTGGAGCAGGGGAACAGTTCCGGGTTGGAAACTGTCAGGAAATCTCTTGGCATCCAAGCAGTTGATAATTTTGTGTTGCTGGTCTGTATGTTTATAGATCCTTATTACAAGAATGAAATTGCTAAATTTATCCCTATATTCTTCTTTGTAATGGGAGGACTATCAATGCAGCTCCCTTATCTTTGTTCCTCTTGTCTCCTCATTGGGCAATTTCTACTGGTTTTTACCAGCTTTCCAATATTTAAAGATATGGCGTGGCTGTAATTTTGTACACCTGTGCAAATACATTTGCATTACCCCTTCCAATATAAAAATAAATTAATATGTTTGCTTTGATTTGAAGCTTCCTGTGAAACAGGTTTGTATGTTTAGATGATTTAGTACAAAACTTGAAGTGCACTGGTCTGAAAAGGTATGGGGAAATGGCAGTAAATCTCTCCTAAATTACTGCAATTTTCTTCCAATATTTTGTCATTATTTTTCATATTTCTCTTTATCCTACAGCACACATTGCACTTGAGTCTTGGTGTTTCTCTGTCCTCTACAGGGAAGGTTGAGAATTAGTTCTGTCCTTTAAAACTATTGTAATTTTCTGGTTGAACGTACTTGGGACATTTTACTCCTAACACATATCTGTATCCTTTTAAGTAAAATTAAGATGCTGTCTTCATGTCTTTTTAAATTAGAATTGTTGCTATAAATCTTGCTTGTTGGTATTAATTGATTTATTAGAATTTCTTTGTTTTGATTTCCATGCACTTTAAATTGTAACCTGGCCCCTGGCTGCAGTGTGCAGGCCTCAGCAGCCTCTTCTTTCATCTGACATTTATTGATCTTAACTTTGCCCCCCTGTTTACGTATTTTCTCCACATTTTTCAATTTTTCTTCACCTACTTTTACCATTATTCCCAGAAAAAAAAAAAAAGAAGTGACTTTGTGTCTGTCCCTCATTGTCTAAGGTCTGTTTGGTATGTTGTGATCTGCTTGGAAGGCTTTGTGATCAATCATCTCTTTTAGAAACAAGGGAAGACTTGAATGCAGAACATGTCCTCGCAGGTGTTCTTTGCTTTCATGGCCATGATTTCATTAAAGAACATTTAAGTAAATGTTTAATTTTACACTGGTGACCTGAACTAGTAGTCTTAAGTATGAACATAATGTTAGTGATTAATTGTTTCCTGTTTTGTTTTGCTTGGTTTTTTAACATGGACTGTATGCAGACAGAGGAGGAAGGGGAATGGTGATGCTTTTAGCTCCCTTGCCTGTTGGCAGAGGCTGGTAGAAGTTTTGCTTGGTGCATTTAAGCACCTTCACATGCAGCTGTTTTTTATTTGTCTGTCTGTCTGTCTTGCCTAGGTTGATGTATGGGGGAGTCTACCTCTGATGGCTTTTACATTTGAAGTACTTCAGCACTGTTTATTTGCATGACTTAAGTCTCCTACAGTTTTAAGTGCAGAACTGACTAAAAATCCATTTCTAGATTTCATATTTGAGAAACTTTATTAATGGTTAATGTTAGTCCTTAGTATCTGTTTATAGTTGACCTCTTTTAAATTAATTATTGTGAATATTTAAAAAGTATTTACTCTGTTATTTTATTAGGGTTTTGGGTTGGGATCCAGTGTTTGTGAGACTTCAATGCAGTTTTAGCAGAAGTTCTATTTATAGTAGAATTCTTCTCTGATGATGGAGGCCTTAAATAAAAAGGGTTTTTTGCATTATCTGATGCTTCAGAGTAGTTTCTTTTAAAGAGTTGCAGCTTTTCCTTGGGGCAAAGGGAAGCAAAATAGTAAGAATAGAAAACAGTAATTAAATTGTAATTGTGTTTTGCATGTGTATGAATGCCTAAAAGATCAGGTTTTTTATTCCTATCAGTAAATTTTCGTATGTATGGCCATGCAGCTTTTAATGTCAGTGTTTTTCTTAAAATGTAATTTATAAGGAAAAAACCTAAATCTTATATTGTTAAATTTTTTGGGTTTTTTGTATTGTTGTTGTTGATTTTTGTCTTTGCATCTGAGTTTTATTAATTACGTGACCTATGCTATATCATGACACGTTGCATAGGATGTAGAAAAAGCAGAAAGTGAGCTGTGTATTTCTCACATCACATAAATTGTACTGACCCCACTAGATGGTGCTAATTGATAAATGTATGTCTATGTATATTTTTTATATATGTATTTAATTTTAGCTCAAAGCATAGACATCCATGCCTGTGAATGAAGTTTGGGTATTGAGTGGGTTAATTCTGTAACTCTGAGCTGCACAGAAGTGATCTCTTCAGGGAACCTGAATCAAATTCAGCCTTGGACTGGCTTGCATTGAGTACAGACTGTAAGGATGATGTTTACTGTACTAAGAAGGAATAAACCAAACTCTTCATGATTTAAAGTTAGCAGTCTCTGCTTGAATAGTAAAACTGAAAAAGCCCAATTCTATGCCAAAGTGTCTCAGCCTGTATGCAGCAAATCCTGTTTTCTTCAATTAATATTTAAGTGGCATTTCTCTAGGATTGTAATTCTGCGGGGAATGGAGCTTGCTGAAAAAAGCAACCGTCTGACAATCAAATGACTTCCAGTCGTTCCTGTTAGAATTGTGTTTACTCAGTGAGCAGGGTTAGGAAAGTTCTTCCCTTTGGATTTATATTGTTAACAGAACAGTGGAAGTCACTTGCTTTTGGGAAAAAGTCTGGGAATTTTGTTCTGTATAATGACATAAAAATAAAAACATCAGTTTGAATTTGTGATGTTTAAAAGTAGTAGTATCAGAAGAAATTAAATTTACAAAGCAGAATATTTACAGGTAAAAACATACTTGTGGGTGAATTAGATCCTTTTAATGTTTTTATAAGTGTAGGTGTTTTTTGAAAGAAAACACTGAGACATTTGAGGCATTATTGAGGTAAGTATTAAATCTAGGCACATATTTGTTTTGTTTCTAGCCTCTGAATTAAATCCTAAACTTATACTTCAAGGAAGTTTATTAGCAGTGAACTGGGGACCTGCTCTTATTGCACAGTGTTTCTGTACTTTCTTAGCAGATTTCCGAAGAGAATTCTAATCTTTCAGTTCTGTCTCACGTTAAAGTTTCTTCTTCCACTGTAATTTATTCGACAAAGCAGGACCATACAATTGTTTATTTAAAACCTGTTCTGTTACCTTTTTATTTGGAAAAGTGCTCTTTTAATTTAATTTAATTTTTTTTAACATGCTATCTCCTTATTCTTAGCAAGTTAGCTCTTCAGTCCTCTAACTTGAACTTTGGGAGTAATGTAACATGAATGGGTATTAGTATTGGCACAGAAAGCATTGTAAATTTTTGTTTGCGTTCACTTTATGGCTCTTTCTTTGCTAATCAACATACCAGCATAAAGCACTAGGAAATAATGGAATATTGGTTTGGGTTTTTTTAAGTTGCTGAATCAGCTAATCAGACTCGATCACCTGTCATGAAATGTTGAGGATTGTCATTTTCCCAGGTGACCCTCAGCAGTAAGATGAGCGTTGTTGCTGGTATGTTTTCTGCTTAGAAGGTTTTCACATAATGATAGTTTCTAAAGTGCAGTCAGCTGTTGATGTGATCTTTGTTCTTTACATTTCAGCAGCGTCTCCAGTTTTGTTTTGTTCCTTTTCCCATTCATATTTATCAGTATAATTATGCATATCTATTTTAGATTTTTTTTTCTTTGAAGTATTCAAATCTCATATGTAGGATCAAAGAATGATCATATTTCTCTGATTTTTTAAAGGAAAACTCATCCTCTCAAATTCATAAAGATATTTAAATTTAAAATATCAGACCTCAAAAGGAGAAACACTCTTGCTGCATAAAAGAGTAACATTATATTTGTGCTGTTTATAAAAGGTTTGCTATAAAGCTGAAGAAACTTTTATGTTTCTTGAGATCTGACCAATACCAAGACTTGAAGTTTTTAATTTCTGATGTTTTAGATCAGTTCTTTGGATTATTTTTTATACATAGTAATTCAAATTAGTTAGGCATACACTTTGCAAGTCTTTGTTGCATTATTTAGACACAGTCAGGTGATACCTAAAAAGGAAATATTTCAGTGAGGAAAAAATGAAAGATGCCCTTAAAGAAAAAACAAAACTCAGAAGTTTATTTTTGAAATGTAGGATTGAAATAATAGAGACATGTATATGTCTTTTTCTGATAATTTTTATTTGAAAATTTTTATTTGAACTAACTAATTTTAGTTCATTATTGTCTTGAATTAAATGTTTTTCATCAAGTTTTGTATTTAGAATCATTATATAAACAGCTGTTTGATTATTGCAGTAAATGTTGTTTCCATCTCTGTTTCATTACAACTGTGCAATTTTTCTTTGTGCTCTTCCTCAAAACTGAAGGACTTCAGTGGGAGTTAAAACTCCTTTCTTGCTTGCATTAAGTAGTCTTTAAGTAAAAGTATATTTTAAAAGTCACTTAGAAATAAGGATTTCCTGATATATTTGACATATAAGCAAATATTACAGTTGGTGATATGTATGTCATTATCAGTAATTGAAATACCAAAAAATGTAAGCTTACAGTACTTTTTTCTATAGAGATGTCATTTTAGTAATATTGGTTTGGAAATCAAATACACTTTTTGTCTGTGGTTAGTCATTGTCTTCCTTTTGGTGATGAGGAAACTGATGCTTAGTTCCTTTGGTAATGTGCTTTTAAATCTTTGGATAAAAAATGGTTATAATTCTGAGTACTGTTACCATTTAACCTTACAGTCTTTATTTATGACCTTGAGAGTTTTGCTGTATGCATGTTCAGTTTGCTGTGTCTGCAGTACTGCACAAAATTTCCTGAGAGTTGAGTCAGGATCTTTAATGAAAGATTCGGTATATTGTGTTGTTAATGATGAACCCTTATCACTTTTTTAATGAAAGGGGGAGAGAGAAATAGACACCTCAAATTCTGTCTTCCATTTAAATCTGAATGCTCAATTTGAAAAGTGTTTCTATTAAAGTAATAATACAGAGAGGAGGAGTAGGGAGCATCAGAGTGGGAGTGTGTAGACAGAAGGGCCATAAACTGGGAAGAGCAATTTGAGACCTGGAATCCTGAGTTCAGTATTGCTCTAATGAAACATTTCCTTCAAACTTTTACCAGTTTTAACATGTGTTTACACAGATCAGTGTGTGCTTTTGGAGAAGAGAATTGCTATACTTCTATCAAATTCTGACTGGTACTATTCAGACTGGGACATGATGGGTTTATTCCTCAGATTTTATTTGAAAATGTGGTTATGAAGGGTAGTGCATTAAAATTGTAGGGATCTTTCAGCATCCACAGACTGGTTGTTTCAATGGAAAAAAAGTCTGATGCTGTTCTGTTCTTTCTGTTCAAGGACTTCAAGTCCTTAGCTCACATAAGAGAGCTTCATTCAAATTTGGAGTTGTTCTGATGCTTCTTCCTTTGGAATTGGGGTTAAAAGTACAGAAAAACAATTTTGAAAATACTGTATACAGTAGCCATGTAGACTGTTTGGCTCTAAAGGAGCAGGGAAATTTATTTTGGAGCAAGTGCAACTTGTTTAGCTTTGGTCTGAACTTCCTCTGTCTACCTAGGGACCCTTTTCCTATAAGCAAAGTCATCAAAACCTTTGCTTATTACTGACAAAAAAAGGCCCGTTTGAATGAAGTCTGTGAAATCTCATATAATAGGACCTTTATTTTATTGTATAAGGAACAATGAATTCAAAGTGAATTTTTTTTAAAGTAAAATAAACATTTTTAGAAACTCTGCATGAATAACTGGGTTTGTAGCCAGTATTTAATCTGTTTTGCTTACCATTGCAAAAATAAAATAGCAAATGCTATTACTGTATTACCTCCTTTTAGCAACAAAAGGAGAATTGCCATCCTTTAGTGGGTGTGGGGAAAAACATAGTGACAAAGAACAAGGAAAAGGCTGAGGTACTTAATGCCTTCTTTGCCTCAGTATTTCACAGTAAGACCAGTTGTGTGGGTACCCAGCCCCTGTGCTGGAAGACAGGCATGGGGTCAGAATGAAGGCCTGCAATCCAGGAGGAAGTGGTGAGTGACCTGCTGCACCGCTTAGACACACACCAGTCTATGGGGCCAGGAGTGTCCACCCAAGAGTACCGAGGGAGCTGGCAGAAGTGCTCAGCAAGCCCCTTTCCATCATTTGTCAGCAGCCCTGGCTAACTGGAGAGGT
Organism: Leptocoma aspasia; assembly: GCA_013399835.1. Classification (NCBI taxonomy): domain Eukaryota; kingdom Metazoa; phylum Chordata; class Aves; order Passeriformes; family Nectariniidae; genus Leptocoma; species Leptocoma aspasia. The sequence continues at coordinate 1,265,320 of VXAX01003791.1, forward strand.
CCCAGTTGACTGAAAGTCAGCAAATGTGACACCCATCTATAAGAGGGGTTGGAAGGAGGATCCAGGGAACTGCAGACCTATCAGCCTGACCGGGGATCCTAGGAAGGTCATGAAGCTGATTGTCTTGAATGCCATCACGTGGCAGTTACAGGAGAACCCAGGGATCAGGCCCAACCAGCATGGGTTTAGGAAATGCAGATCCTGCTTGACCAACCTGATCTCCCTATGTGACAAGGGGACCTGCATATTGGATGAGGAAAAGACTGTGGATGTGTCCACCTGGACATGAGTAAAACCTTTGACAAGATTTCCCACACCATTCTCCTGGCTTGGATGGGTGTGCTCTTTGCTGGGCAAAGAAACTGCTGGGATGGCTGGGCCCAGTGAGTGTTGGTGAATGGAGCTACATCCACCTGGTCACCAGTCACTGGTGGTGTTCCCCAGGGCTTGGTATTGGGGCCAGTTCCATTTAGTATCTTGATCAATGATCTGGACAAGGGCATCAAGGGCTGTGCTACAGGGTGGGGAAAGAGTGGCTGAAAAACTGCTGGGCTGAAAAGGACCCAGGATTGCTGGCTGACATCAGGTGAACGTGAGCCAGCAAGGTTCCAGGTGGCCAAGGAGGCCAATGGCATCCTGGCCTGTATCAGCAATAGTGTGGTCAGCAGGACCAGGACAGTGAGCATACCCTGGTATTCGGCACTGCGGGGGCTGCACCCCAAATTCTGTATTCAGTACTAGGCTCCTCAAATCAGGAGGGACATTGATGTGCTAGAGCATGTCCAGAGAAGGTCAGCAAAGCTGGTGAAAGGTCTGGAGCACACATCTGATGAGGAGCATCTGAGGGAGCTGGGGGAGTTTAGCCTGGAAAAAAGGAGGCTCAGGGAAGACCTTACTACTCTCTACAACTACCTTGAAAGTAGGTTGTAGCCAGCTGGGGTCAGTCTGTTCTCCCAAGTATCAAGCAGTAGGACCAGAGGAAATGGTCTCAGGTTACACTAGGGGAGGTTTAGATGGGATTTTAGAAAAAAATTCTTCACTGGAAGGGTGGTCTCTAGTGCTGGAGCAGGCTGCCCAGTAAGGTGGTTGAATCATCATCCCTGAGGTATTTAAAAAACATGTAGGTGTGGCATTTAGGGACAAGGTTTATTGGTGGACTTGGCACTGCTGAGTTAATGGGCCTCAGTTTTAAAAGCTCTCTTTGGTTTTCAGCTAAAGGGAAGTCGTGGTACATGAGCATAGTGGAGGTATTTATTAATTTTCTCTTGTATTCTTTGGTGATACTAGCATGAAGACAGGAAATTCTAGATTAGAAATATTACAAGACATAGCTCTTGAGACACAGGCAGGCACATCCCACTGTTCATGAAGGAGAGGTTTGTTAACAGTGTCAGTAGGAGGTACTTGACAGATATTGAAGTACTTTTTCTAATAAAAACAAATGTGATGGGGAGCTGAAATTTAAGAACACAGGATATATAGTACAGAGAAGCAAGGACAAGATCACCAGTTCCATCAATTGCTCACCTAATGTCTGTCTTCATTTTCTCAAAAAAGAGTAGAAGAGATGCTTTTTCATTTTACAATAAAAATCAAGAGATGGGTCCTTACAGACCTGATTAGATCTTGCTAGGACAAAATCAAATCTGACAATGCCCTCATGACCGTGTCAGGTTAGTTTCAGAGCTGCTACATCTGTGAGACTGCCTCAAATAAACCCCTGAGTGCTGGTGTTCTTCCTGAAGCATTGAATTTTCTCTGTCTTCATCATCCTCCTCAGATGCTGCCCAGCTCATCAAGGTCAGTCAAGGGTAAAGGTTAAATGAGGTAATGACAGTGTTAAATTGACGAGGCTCAGAGACCTGAAACCACAGATTTTTAAAAAAGAAAATCCAGGGAGAATAGGATTTTACCATACAACTTACTGCAGTGTGCACAAGCATTTTTTCTGTCTTGAAATTTCTGGCTAGACAATAAAAACTAGTTATTTGACTAGAATGACTAATAATCCACATGACCAGAATTTTTAGCAAGCTTCATTTTCCTCCCTAACAAAATCAATACGTAATTTGATTTTGCCAGTTGACAAAAGTTGCCTTCTTCCCCCCAAAGGTTCCTGTCTTTCTTTTATAGCATGCCACGCTTCTTTTATTTGCTTTAGTTTTATAATTAGTAATAATCACAGGGTATTTGCTATCAGTGTTAACTGGGCACCTCCATCATTACACCTCTGTCCCACATCTAAGCTCTTCATAACCAAGTTCTGGCTGAATCAAATTTCAAGCAGCATTTGCTGAGTCTGATTTGGAGCTGTGGCCTCTCCAAGCACTGCTGCTAATTTGCACTGATCGCACCTGATTTAAAATAATGTAACTTTGTACATCCATTGATAGCACATCATTGTACAATTTTTATAAAACATAACCTGACAAGAAAAATGCCCTTAAATGTGATCTATTATTGTCACAGTCGAGCTAGGAGCGAGACAGAAATTCACCAGCCAACTGTGACAATATGAAGAGCAAGTTTATTTGAAACACACTACTTTTATAATACTGATAGTTGCCATTAGCTGATTGGTCTTATGGTAATTTATCTGACTCCATTGGTGGCTTCAGCTAACGCAGTTCCAAGGACACTGTCTCTAAACTTAACTATTGTTTACATTTCTTCTTCACAGACTCACTTATTATCTCTAAACTTTCTCTCTGGCTGTGAGAATACAGCCACATATTATCACATTTTTTGACTTAGAAAATTACTATAATTGTGCATACAGTTCTGAAAATTTATTTCTGAAATGCAATGCGATTAGAAATTTCTGGAGGAATTCTGTCTTGAATATAGATCATTCTGATTGCTGGGTAAAGAACACTTTCTAAGTGTCATCCAGCACATCCTGGACTCTTAGCACCCTTATCTTTAAGGACTGAGCAATGCTAGTGTAGATTTAGATTGAACATAAGGAAGAAATTTTTTATAATGGGGGTGGTAACACACTGAAACAGAAGTTGTGGATGCCCTTCCTTGTAAGTCTTCAGTATCAGGTTGAATAAGATTCTGAGCAACTTGATCTAGTGAGAGGTACCCCTGCCCATGGCAAAGGGTATAGACTAAATAATCTTTAATGGTCAAACCATTCTATGATTCTGCACTTGGAGTTTGGTTTGCATTCTTTTAACACAGCTGCAGAAATTTTGGTAACCTCAGAGCACTTTGGTCTCAATATCCTCCCATTATTGTTGTGTCTCTTTTCAAATAATGGACTTCAAGTACACAAATGACACCTAAAAAGAGTGTTGGAGGTTTTTGTTGTTCATGTGTTTTGCTGTAGCACAAAATTGAAGTAATATTTGTTGCAACTTCAGGATCGTGGAAACAGGCTTCATTTCCTGTGATACCTCTAATGTTCCCTGCAGTGTTAACATGAGTGGGTTTAATTTTCAATGGATATAATGTTTTAAAATGACAGAAATTAACAAAATCCCATCAAGTTCAGTCTTAGACCTCATTTTTGAAACTGTATTAAAATCTCCAGTTATAACCCTTGTCCACTCCTCAAAAGGTCAACCCTTGTCAACTCCTCAAACACCCTTTAGCAGCAGATGAGGTAAGGCTCCAGCTAAGGAGCTTGGGTTTCTGCCCAAGAATTTAGATGCCCTTTGGTTATTTCCTTGTCCTAGGTGGTTATGAGGGGAGGAAACTAGTGCTGTGGAAGGAGTCACCACCACCAGCTGACCACTGCCCATCCACTCTCCAAACAATAGCTGCTTTGGAAGAACGGTCAGCTGTCCCAGCTGTGTCCCCTCCCAGAGTCTTGGCCACCCCCAGCATACTCCTTGCAGGGCACAGAGCAAGTTCAGAGATGGCCTTGATACTGCACAAGCACTGTCCAACAATAGCTAAAGCCTTGTTCTGTTATCAGCACGGTTTTGGTCACAGACCTACAACACAGCACTATACAGGCTGCTGTGAAGAAAATTAGCTCTGTCCCAGCCAAGCCCACTGCAACAGTTTATACCAGACAGTCTGAAGATTTTCTGATTTATTAGTGATTTCATGCTATACTGATAAAGAAAATGTTAATGCTTTATTATAGTGCAAGTTTTTAGTTCTTTCATTAGGGTTATCTGACATGTTCGGAATTTCTTCTAAGTTTCAGCTGTTCGGGCAGAAATATTTCCATGCCATTAGCCTGCATTTGAATTGTTAGGAAATTCATGCTTCTGCTTTTTGGAAAAAAGGGTTAAAGGAGAATTGCTCATCTGTTGTGCTAAAACTTTGCTGTGACAAACTGGGCTAGAATTGAGATCTCTGAATATCTGTTTTTAAGCTTTCAGAGGCTTGCTTTGATTCTTGTAACATTTTCTCGAAGGCCTTTCTGCAATCACTTATATTTGAGGCAATTTCATATTACTGTGGGGATTGAAATGCTTGTTGCAAACTTTGAATAGTTAGCTATGATTTATTAATTTCTATTTTGTTTCTGTTTTCTAAAGTACATAATGCTAATTTCTTAGCAGTATTCTGTCTCTAGCTGCAATTCAATTCAGTTTGTATTACTAGAATGTGATTTAAAGTCTGTATGTGTTCTAGGTTTTCCTACACCTTGTGGTCATGATGCCATAGCACTGCAGAGTTGTTCATGTATTTAAGTTTCTTAGTGTACCAAAGCTGCAATGATAAGGACTGTAGGAAGGTTTGGGAACAAATGAATAGTTTTGCATTCAGTCTGTATTTTTGTCCTATGTAAATAGGCTTACAGACCACCACTGAGTGATAAAGATAAATCAAAGAGTTGGCTGCTCTATCTGTTACTTTCATGTGATACAGTATGGTTCTGGAAGGAGAAAGGAAGGGAATGAAACAATCTTTTATTAAAATTCTACATTGAACAAAATATGTGTTCTCTTTCAGCAGAGATTATGGTATATAATTATAATTTCTGAATGGTTTTAATAGTTATTTTCATTTGTTTCATTGTAGCCCATCATTTCTTTTTTTCATTCTTGCTTGTTTATTTTACCTTGACTCAAAGTTGTTGGTAAATTTAGACAGTGAACTCAAGAGTCTAAATCCCAGAGTTAAGGTCATACTGTTAGTGAAAACCCTAATTCTTGTCTTGAAATCTCACTGTGTAAATGTGGGAACTATTCACAAACGTGTCTTTTATGGTCATGAGTGCCTTGGAATGATTTCTCTTGCTTCAGATATTTCAGATGCAGAACACAAATTGCAGATTAAGCCAAAAGTAGCACTTACTCCTCCCTCAACAGTTTTTCTTTTGCTTTCTTTTTCCATTCTCTTAATCTGCTGTGGCTTCTTCATGTATAGATGCTCCTCTTTGTAGTAGCACCACTTTGTAGTAGTGCCACTAGTAGAATTAAATAATTTTTGCAAATGTACGTGAACCTGAAACTTTGGTGGACAGTCAACAGCTTCTCTGTGTACAAGAGTCTTCCATTATGCATCCGTGTGACTAAGCTAATAAATACAGCAGCTGCATGGCTTTTGTCAGTGCTTTAATTTCAGACACTCTTGCAGTCAATATATGATGAAAAATACAATGAAGAGAGCAGTTAGAGGAGATGTTCTGCTAACTGTCATGGACTTTCTACAACAATATATTCAGTGCCTGTCTTCTAGACACATCTTGATGCTTTGTGTGTGTGTTTATATTGACATTCTAGTTCAGATCCCTAGTGCATTTTTTAAAGCAATTTCCTGTCTTCTCAACTTCTACTGCTTTGATTTTACATCAGCAGTCCAGTATATGAAATGAGTTCCTTTCTGCTGGAAAGGACTAGCTGCTAATGGGTATTCAGCAGGCAAGACTAAGATTGTCCAGAGGAAAACCCAAGAAATGTATATGATGTGGTGCTAAAACGAATTTTGCAGGTACAGTATTTTTATGCTGAGTGATATCTCATAAAATAAAACCCAAGTAAGGGAATGTTTATATAACTCAGAAGAGGGTATGCTCTTCTGATGTTTCTCAAAAGGAGAAGCACTCTGGTTCAGAATTGCTTTCTACCCCAGAATGATGGTCAGTGCAAATACATACTCACAAGATCCTCTTCAGCACCTCCTGTCAGGAAGGTGTAATTACCATAAAAAAAAGCTCTTATCCAGAGGTGTTGACATGTCTGAGTAGCTGGTGACACCCTTGTGTGGTCGGCAGAGCATTTTCACACTATGTGTGTGACAGTTCTTGTCTTTTATGTGCTGGTATGGCTCATTGATGGCCAATGATTTTTGGGTTACAAGTGTTTGCATATTGTACTCTTACATACACTGATATTTTTCCTATGCCAACTGTTCTGTCAAAGAGACTAAGTTTGTCTCCTGTTAACTCTTTGGCACCTTTGGTACATGCTTATCCCACTCCCCTGTTTTATTTTCAATCATATGATATTAGAACTGTACATGGAATTAAGAAATCTAAAAGGAGAAATTAAGCTTATTTTGTAGGACCCTTTGCTTAAGATTTTTATTTTTCTGACTTAGAAAGCTCCTCTTGAGTTTTCAAATAGTTCTGGCTGAGGATACTACTCTGCTTTATTATAGAAAGTTTAATTCAGTCTCGCTGGGAAAATCCAGAAACAATTTTTCTTGCTTACAAGTGTGCCAAAAATTGTATTAATTTGCAAATGATTATTTTTCCCTCTTGGGGCATAACTTCAGAGTAGATTGTCAGTTTTTGCAGAACCTCATAGATCTTCTTACTCTACAGTGAAAAGAACAGGTAGTCATAAAAAAACTAAAAAAAAAAAGCCGCACAACTTAGTCATCTGTTCAGCAGAACAGCTTTACTGTTTTATTTACAATATATAATTCTTGCTTTAACAGACTTGGTCTCATCTGTGAAGAGATTTTCAGCATTGAGGCTTTACATGTAAATGTCAGAAGAACTTAAAACAGATGTACTATATTTCCTATTTTAAGCACAATACAGTCCTATGTTTTCCATACATTGCGTAAGTTTCTAGTAGAAAGAAGGCAATGGTATTAAAGTTACTGGACACCCAGTATCACACTGTAAGCTCAAGTTGCCTTTGGTATGAAATAGAATTCTTTAGATTGAAGCTCAAACAAATGGCTGCAAATATGATACATCTTACCTTGAGTAGGTGAATGCCCTTGTTTCTACTTTTGAATCCACTCTTATACTTCCCTCAAAGTGTTCCAGAGTGGTTTTAACTTCTGTTAGAGTTGAATTTCATTGAGTGACATTTGTAAAGGGGCAAAGTTTTGCACCACCTTGTCTTCCTTTGCTTTTCATTTCTATGTTTGGCTACTTGACATTGTTCATTTTCATCTATGTAGTCACTTAATCTAGGTATTCAAATTTCAAATTTTACTTGTATAAGAATTGAAATTTGGAAATGCAGTGCTTGGCGTGCATGTATTAGCATGATGTAAAAATTTCATATTTGGGAAAATAATTATCTGAAAGACAGCATGTGGAAAGGTTGCCAAAGCATATGGCTGCATGCACAGTAGTTTCTCTAAAGGTGTTTATCATAAATGCAGTCATTCATCACCCTGAAGTCTGGCAAATTCAAAGGCTACCAGATGAGCTTGCAAATGTGTTCTGTCGTTCTTGAAAGACAACAGAGATGAGCTAGTGCCCAGTGAGTAGGAAAGGGCAAGTGCTGTGCTCGTCTTCAAAAAAGGCCTAAAAATACAACATGAAGAACTAGAGGCCAGTCAGCAGTGCTGTGATCTGTGGGAGAAATTATGGAACAAATCATCTTGGAATACATTTTTAGACACAAGGAGGGAAGGAGTTGCCTGAAAATGCATTTTTGCCTCACCGAAATTTTTGCTTTATCAGTGGAGTTGTGCTAAATCTCATGTCTTACTGCATTCAGGAATATATTATATGAAAGTGCGGCATGCATTATGGATACATTTCTGATCCAGAAGTTAGAGGTGAGAGGTAACTGTTTTTATGATGCATGTGGTAATTTTATACTAATATGAAAGGTAATCCCTGTATTGCACATTGATTGCATCTTGGTGCACAGACCAGTGATTTTTAATTTCCGTAGGTATATCCTTTAAATTACAAAGATGTGAAAGACAGATGTTGTCATCTAATGATCTGATTTTAAAAATAGATTCAACTAAGAAGGCAAACTACTGTCGAATAAAATGAGATATTTGGGGGAAAAAACCCCATTCTGTATTGCATCTCAAATGGAAGTGTACTGAAGTTGCAGTGTCCGTTGCTATAGGCCATGAAATGTTTATCCCTAGAGTTGCTCATTGTGCTAGTACAGTAAATTAATAAAATTTTCAACCTGATGTAGTAAAAGCCAGTATCTAGAACTGTCTAGTAGCAGTTAAATTTTCCTGCTTGCTTGTTTAGCTTTTGGTTTTTTTGGTTAGGCAGTTGCTCTCTACAATTCATCCCTAATTAAATAAAATCTTAATGATTTTTCTTAAATGCTTAACTCCTTAATTGGAATCCAATATCCACTCTTAGGAAAATAAAAATTTGTTTTCAGTCATTTCTGCAATTTCTGGCTATAGACAGAGCCAATAACAAGTTCAGGTTACACTGTGCCACCTCTTGAAAACCTATTATTTGTTGCATGAATTTACAGTTGTGTAACATTTTTCTCAAAGATGGGTTAAGCAAGGCTGTCTCCACCTTTTTTTGTTTGGTTGTCTTTTTCCTTTTTCCTTTTATTAATTTCAGTGGTTAAGATATTTACAAGTTGCCCAGGATAGTGGCACTTCTATTTCCTTTGAGAAACTAGGGGGTAATATAGACAACTGCTTCTGACCTCAGAGCTGACGGAAGCTCAATCTGGATAAAATCAACATGTTGTCGAAGCAATAAAAGAGTGATGGTTTTGAGACTTTTTTATTTACTATGCCTTTTAGTTATTCAAGTTAACAGTTCAAGTAAATCACAAATTTCTGCCAAACTCGGGGAGCTGCAACTCTTCTTTTTGTTTAGTTTCTCTGCTTTGTGAGCTAGAAATACGAAGTTGTCTGGTCACTTACAGTTTTGTGAAACCTAGTATGAATTACTCTAAGTAATCGCTGAGTAAACAATGTCTACATAAGCAATGTAAAATTCAGGTTCATGCTCTGGAGACAGTAGTGCTTTCCATGTAGTTTCCAGATGAGAACAAATTATTTTACAATTTATAAATTAAGCGACTGTAGTGCTTTCATGCTTCACCATGATATGTCAGAACTTCAGCATCCTTTCACCAATGACATACTGAAATAGTCTTGTTAAGGTTGAAGAAATGATGAAGGAATCAATCAAGACTTAGACCTTGCTATGCCATATTGTATTAACATGCTCTTTGCTGTGAAGGACGTACAGCCTAAATGAGGAAAAACAGATGTGGACTTAGGGTTATAAAGCACAGCAGAAGACAGGAAAAATGGCAAGCACAAGTGTCACTGACATGGCATTATCTTGTTATGGATGTGTTTGTGAAAGTTCAGTGTAAATTAAAAAGAATGGGCTTAAAGAATGAGCTTTAAATTAAAGAATGAGGGAGTCCTAGGCAGTGAGAGGAGTGAGTGCTGCTGGGGGAGAAGTAAGCAGAGAAAAGCAAATGTGGAAGAAGGGAGGAAGGCTGGAGGGAACACTTGGTGCAAAGTAGAGATGATCTGGTCAACTCTGAACAGTTTCAATGTGCAAAGAGTGGTTTGGTTGCTCTTTAAATCCATCCCTGCTGTCTGGCATCTGTCCCGCTCCTCCCCCAGCAGTGTGCTGGGGAGTGCTAGGGTATCATTGGGGATCCTGTTTCTCAAGAACATGAGGGAGTCCCCAGCCAAATTCTGCACCCCATAGCCTCTGCCAGACCTTGTTTTCCCCTCCTTGCCAAGCACAGAAGTCCCTGATTTAGCTCCTTCTGCGACTCCTCCAACCATCTGGAGTTCATGCCTCCTTCAGAGGAGTAGAACTAAAGCACAAAATCTAAGAATGGGGTATATTTGCATTTGCTCAGATTACTGTTGTCTTCTTTTTTTAGTTTTTAATTAATATTTGTATATCCATGTATCCTCAGGAAAATAATGTTAATAAAGTTAAATGTTTAATATAGTCTTTTATGCTATTCTGAAATAGCTAGAAAGAAACTTGTTAGAAGTCTTAAAATACTTCGGGTCTTAAAAGCATTCATACTGGAAAAAATCTAGATTTTGAAATGCATAACTTGTGGAGGAGGGAACAGGGTGGTGTTTAAATAATGGTGTATCCTTTCCCTTTTTGGAAGAACCAAAGCACTGCTAGTGCATCTTTAATGTTGATAATTATTCATTAAAAACCTTAACTTGCTGAAGGACTGCCTCCTTCTTTCACATGTGTTAGAATTAATATTAGCACTGCTTTGCCCTTGTTTCTGAATTATTTTAATGATGGCAGCCGCTCCGTCAAGTTGTCTGTCAAGATGTGGGTGGCAAGCTATTATTTCACTTCATAAATCATAATTTACAGGGGTTTTTATATCCATCTTGGGGATAAACACTTTATGCTTTGTGTTTTCAGCAGCAATATAAAATGTAATTGATACTTGAAGCAATATGTTAGAAATATGGACAGAGAAAGCCAGGAGAGAAAAATCGCAAATGTTTAGTTTTTCTGTGGGTTGGTCTGCATACTGAGCATTTTTTCCATCTGATTTCATATTCTTAGCACTTCAGCAGAGGATGATGATGAATTGCATTTACATGATTGTTGCCTGTAGGTTACTATAAGGATGTTTTGTTACAGACAGTCAACAGACTCAACAGGGTTATTTTGTACTGTTTCTCATGCTGCTAAATAAACTTACCACTTTGTACTATTGTCTTCCAGATTCATGAAAAACTGCATTATTATGAAAAACAGAACCCGGTGCCCATACTCCATGGTGCAGCAGCCTTGGCAGATGATGTAAGTGTCCCCTGCTGAGATCACTGCTACCAAGTCTACCAAAAAACTGTCTGCAAGCAGAACTCTTCAGAGTGCAAACATATGAATGTAATCCTCTGAGCTGAAATCATAAGAAGCTGCAAAGGTTTCCAAAGCTTCTGTCATCACTGGGCTTGTTGCTGATTTTACTTTGATTTTCATTCACTTGCATGTTATAAAAACATTGCATCTAGGTAGCCTCTTGTTCTGCTTTAGTAACTAAGCAATAAAAATTACAGGTTGGACCTCTACTGGGAGGGGAAAAACTGTCAGCTACTGGTGTTTTGAGAAAGTCACAGACAAGAGGAATGCTTTGGAAAAATAAAGACAAATGAGATAGCAGCACTGCTGACAGAACACGAGAAATGACAAATAATATTACAGAAGTGAAACATATGAAATGCCTAGAGTGGAGGCTTGTTGAAAAAAATCAAAACTATTTAAGAAAAAGTACAGTAGTGATTTATTGATATTGGAGCTTTCCAAATTACCTTCATAACCAAAAAATAAATTGTAAAAGTGGTCAGCATTGATGGAGTAGTTAATTTCCTGTTACTATAATTTTTATTTTCAAGAAAAAAAATCCAAGCTGCCATTTTTTGCTGTTTGGTTAATTCTAGGATTCAGATGAATTGTGAACACACCTGTATAAACTATGAGTGAACCTGAGGTAGGCCAGAATAGAGAAATGTTTAATAAACTGTGGTTTAGGTGAAATCCAGAAATCTTTGTTGCAATTGATGATGTCAGGTTGCTTTTTGGAAAAGGCAATATGTATTAGGATCCATTTCAAATACAGCATGTTTGAAACTTCACATACTTTATAGATGTTTTAAAATCTTAACTATCTATTTATATAATTAATAAACTTTGGTTTTTAAATTTTACAAATTACTAAAAGTTGTGAATTGAGATTGGTAGCATTTTAACAAAAAACTAAATAAAACTTATTCGATACTATTGAAAAAAGGATTCACAGTAATTTAATCATATTTCAGTAGGAGGAGAGCTATATCCTGTAACATACCAACTATAATAATACGTTGGCCTTGACATCAGGCGTATATTAGTAATATTTTTTTAACCTTCACATAACTTTGAATAGTGTTGATAATAACTTTGAAAATTAGAAAGCTGGTTGAAATTCGCTTCATTAAGTTCTTGCTGACATATTAATAATCCTTTCTTATATTTGTGTTATGGATCTCTGGGATAAAATTCTTAATAATTTCTTATTTTTGGATGCAAAACTTAGTTTTGATACTTTTAGAAATGCTGAGCAATCTCATTCTTTGTTCAGACCCATTTGAAATGTATAGTTTTGGAAATATCCAAATTAAAGTACTCTGTCACTCTTCAGTTAGGACAGGTTGGGGCTTTTAACCTTATAAATGTGTTACTATGTACATATGGTAGTATTTTAAGTGTACATGTTGGAACATGATTGTGTTTAGGCATCTACCTACTTCAAATGTACAGCTTCTTTTTAATAGATGCTCTTGCTGCTTGCTGCTTCTTCATTAATTATGTGTAGGTGAACTGTGGCTTTTATGGGCACTGTCTCATAGGGTAAGGATGTCCTTTGGTGGCTCAAGTCAGGCTAGCACACTGCAGGATTTTCTATGTTTTGGTAGCTATCAGGAAATTTTGAGGAAGCAAAATTACATGTAGTGGGCTTTGTAACTCCCAAACTCCTGAAGTTTCAGGTTTAAAGTGCTATTCATTTTTTGGCATGTTTGTCTGACTGGTTGTCAGCTTCAGGGATTTCATAGCATGTTGGTGTCATTAAACACACTTTCATTTCAATAGGCTTTAAATTACTGTTTTCCTACTGATAGTAGCTGTTCTATAGTTAAAGAAGGCAATATTCTTATTAGCAAGTAGATATTTCCTGCTTGATTTTAAACCCAAATCTGAGGTGCTGCTATCATAAATAAAACTGTTTAAGGAGTGCATTCTTATTCTTGTGTTATTTTTTAAAGCAGTTTTCGAAGTAACAATTGTGGCAAGGCTTTTTAAAACATTTTCATATTCCCACCTGCCATACCTTCTCTCTCCTCTCCACCACAGATGTTTACGCTGAGTTTCACATCAGACATTCTGTTTGCCTCTTGTTTTGGAGCGGCAGTGTCTGACTTAGGGCTCAATGATTTCATGCAAATGATCTGAAGATCTCTCCTGGTTCCAGCCAGGACAGGGTTAATTTTTTGCACTAGTTGGGAGAGGGCATGGTTAGGACATGGAGGTTTTTCCATACCACCTCACATCAGCTCAGAGTTTGTGAAAGGGACTCTCTTCCAGGAAGAAAGGGTTTGTTCCAGTCAAGAAAAGGGGGTGGAGAGAGCCATCTGGTATTGTCTATTATCAGGGAGTTTTTTTCCATATGAATAATTTATTTTCTTACACCTTTTGTTACTAATGTTGTTGCTATTACTTATTTAGTAATAGTATATATATACAGTATAGTACATTCTCTTATCTCATCACCGTTTCCAGTAAATTGTTCTTATCTCATCCTGTGATCTTGCATTTGTGCCTCCAGTTGGAGAGGGAGGGGAAAGTGGTGCATGGTTTTAGTGGGAGTGCTAAATTGGAGAATACCATTCCTAAACCACGACAATATCACTGGCAGGATAGGTATATACAGCAAATAAGGTCTCAAGGTTAGAAAGGCTGTCTGGCAAAAGAAGTTCCAGAACTTTCTCTAGAAGCTTTAAAGACCAGTCCCTGGTCCTCCCCACCTTGCCAGCCTCACTCCACATCTGGCTCTCTCCCTTGCTTTTCTTCCCCTCTCTTTAGTGTCAGCTTTTCATAAAGAGCTTGTTGAAATGTTATGGTTCCCTCAAGAGATCATAGAGGAGGTTTTCAGACAGCTTTTCCTGCAGTCTTTAGCACAGGAGGAGATCGCTCAGTGTCAGTGTGTCCCGAGTATGCCATGTACTGCTGCTGGAAGCTGTTTCAGATCTCAGCACTTTAACAACAACAACAACAACAAATAAAAATCCAGTCTAAACCAGCTGAGGTGGCATCTGTTTGCTAATCTGAAAACACAATTTAGTCTTTCAATCTTTGTTTTACTCCTCTTCTATCACAAGGTATTATATGTGCCTAAAACTTTAATTAAAATATTTGGAAAAAAATATGAATCACATGAACGAAAACAAGTTTTAAGTTATTTTATCTCTGAAAATTTTTTTCTAAATTATAAGATTAAAATGTCTGTTAAAGCAGTAATGAAGTATTTTTTCTCACTGTTCTTAACCTTATGTATGTGCATTTGCATTTGCACCACCAAAGCCATTACCAGTTCTGCTGGAGTTAATACTTGTGCACAGTTCATCGGAGGGAGAAATGCTGAAATGGTCATTCTGCTGAGTGGTTGCTTGTCTCCATCAGTGAAACACAAATTAATAGATTTTATTCTCCAGTGATGAGCAGTATAATCTAAAGAATGAAAAGAGAACCAAGGGTAACCCATGTCACAGACCTGCTGTCATTCCTGTCACAGAATATTTTCAGTTTGGCAGGGCTTTTCCAACATGCAGACTCGATTGCAGTCAGATTACCTCAATATTTGGCTTTGTGTCTAAAAATATTGAATCCTGACCTTTCCTAGAGAGATTGTTTTCTAATATTTTGGTATTAAGACACAAACATTGTTAATATTGGCACAGAGGTTCTTGCTGGATGTTCTTATCTGTGAATTGTAGTTAAAAGTCTGTAGGAAGGTAGGTGATGAATTTTTAATACTCTGTTTAATTTGAAGGTTAAAAGAAAAAAAGGTATTCAAACCATGTCTGATGTCTATAATGGCTTCTTCAAATAGATTTGTCTATTATATATAATTATGCAAAATACATTTATCTTGAAAATGTATACAAAATGAAAGTACAAATTTAAAATTAGGTTAGACAAATCAAATTACTTGCTGCAAATAGCCAATCTTTCCTTGAGACAGTTTTATGATACTGATTTAATGCAATGAAAACAAGTGATTATCTGAAATCATGTTTTGCATTATGACCCATGTAGCTTCAGAATTTTAAACCAAAGCTCAGTGTTGTGAAATGCATTTTAGCTTTTCCTTCTTCTGGAAAAATAGTTTGAGTCTAAAATCCTGCAGTAAAATATGCCTCTTGAGTCCAAATTAGTTGAGAAGGGCATGATAAGAAAAACCCAAGACGTGAGCCAAATAGCCATGGGATTAAAAATTAAACTGCTGCTCTATTGTTCACCAAGCCACAACTTTGTAGTATAACCAAACATAAATTACTGATCTTGTTGTTAGGACATAGTTTGTGCATTTTACAGGCTTGAATTGCTGATGACCTGTTATAAATTATATTATGATTAACTCACTTCATGTTTAACAAGCTCCTTCCAGTGTATGTGTAAACATAATAAAAGGTTCAGATTGCTTGCACTGTAGGGGCACTTTGCTTTCTTATCCCAGTCCTAAACAGCACCGCTACTGTGGGTTTTTGGAAGCAGTGTGGATTTCACCACCTCATTCAAAACTGTTTTTTATAGACAGTGTCAAAGTTTGATCCAGTCATTTTTACAAGCAGTTCTTTGTCTGCACGCAAAGGACCATTCACTTAAATGAAGTGCTGGGATTTGCCCCCTTTGCTATAAATCAGAATGTGATCTGGCTGCACCCTTGCCAAAAATGATTACTTGTGTTAAACTGAGCCAAAAGGCCTGGCTTAAATCTGGTCCACTGAGGGCCAGAAACAGAAGCACGGTGATTGATGGTGTTTTCCTTCATGCTGGCTTCTGTTTGAACACGCTGGAAAGCAATAACCTTGAACAAGATAGGTTCTGTGTTGTCACTGATGCACTGGGTAAAACAACGCTTTGCTAATGGTCTTTGTGTTGATTCAATCTCCCACCCAGCTGGCTGAGGAGCTGCAGAGCAAACCACTGAGCAGTGAGATCAGAGAGCTGTTGAAACTCCTTGCAAAACCCAATCTCAAGGTGAGGATAAGTTGCACCTGCAAAGTGCATTCTGCGTGGGTGTGTGCATCTGCTTCCTTGGGCTGTGTGTGCGTTTGTCTGCTTTAACAAGCCCTATTTAAGAATATGCAGTGTTAATCAGAAATACCTGTGATGAAGAAACACCTTAAATGTTGTCTATAAATTATTATGCTGTTACTTGTACTTATAAAAGGAATCACTTATTTGCAAAGGATATTTTAAAAAGTAGATGATTTCTTTTGCTGTCTTTTAATGCATGTGCTTCGTAAGTTTGTTACAACTGTGCTTTTAGTAAAAAGTTGTTAGTCATATAATTGATTTAACTGCATCATGCATAAGGAGTGCAGCCTGGTACTCAGAACAAAATTCATGATGGATAATGTTTTTAAAAACATCTAACTTTGAAAGCTTTCTGTAAAACTCCTGGGTTCTCTGTGGTGTTTTCAAGGAACTTGATGCCTTTTATCTGACAGTAGACTATACAACCACTGAATCACTGAGGTTGGATGGAGGTTGTCTGGTTCAACGTGCTACTCTAAGCAGGGTCAACACTGAGTTCCCAGCAGGTTGCTGAGGGCTTTCTCCCATGAGGTCTTGGAAATAAAGGCCTGGGAACAGACATTCTACAAATACTCTGTGGGGCCTCTTCCAATTCCTAATTACCCTCTTAGTGAAAACAGTTTCCTTATATCCAGTCAAAACCTCCCCTATGTATCATTGTTGATGCACAGGATCATACTTTTTCCCATTGTTAAGAGAAAGAAGACCTTAGTGCTTTAGATGCATATTGAAGTGGCAATTAAATGCAGCAGTTGGTAAGTTGAAATGAAAACTGCAGAGTGGAAAGGAGCTTCTTTAAAAACAGTTGCTCTTTTATCTTAAGTATAAATACTGATCTCAAAACCTGAGAAACTATGGTATATTCAAGGTCCTACAAAATTTTAAGGATCAATTACACCAGCTTTTAGATGATTTTTGCACTGATGCTTTTTCCATAGTTTGTAAAATGACAAACATTTGTCATTTTGCAATGAAGGGGTAAGTAATGCCAATGGCATATTAGAAGAGGAATTGTTGGTGCATGAAATTGCAGAGATCCTCAGCTTTACTGTAGGTATTTTCTTAGTGATTGTCCATGTGTTCTTCATACTGCTGAAGCTTTGGTGGGCTGAGTCTGAAGACAGCTCCTTTGCCACAAGTGTGTCTCTCCCTCTGCTTTTCTTGCTTTCTCTCACTCATTCTCTCATGCACACACTCTCGTTGTCTGTGCCTTGGTAGCAGTGAAAGGCAATGTGATAATCTTAGTGGGATTTCAGGGAAGCAAGTGCCTCCCCCTCAGAGTGGTTAACGTGATTGAACAACTGCAGTAACTTAGCAAATGTCTTTCTTGGCTACAGGGGGAGATGGCCAGCTGCAGTGTACCAAGCCCTTTGCATGGCCAGACTGCCTAATCCTGCTCAAGGCACAGGATTCCTTGCCCTGCAGGGGCCTTGCAGGTGTTTGTGTTGTACCTTGCAGGTGTTCGTGTGATGTAGGAATAAGAACTGATGGTATGCAAGGTATTTTGCTTGTCCATTATCTTCTCCCCCTGCCATGTCATGGCAAACATGCCTCAGAGTGAGGGTAACTTACCACTGCTCCCTCCTCCATCACTTTGACCAGGTGACTGTATTGCATTCAGTCAGAGGCTGTAGCTGAGATTCTTCTCTTGATCTCCCCTGCTCTCTCTGGGACAGAAAAGGAAAGGAAGGGCCTTTCTGGGACTCAGTACTTCCAGTTCCTCCCCAGAGATGTCCTAGTCCCTTCAGTTGTATCTGAGCTTATGCTGTACATTGCATAAGCTTTTCTAGGCCTTTGCTATTTGGTTTATGCTAGAGAGGGTTTCTTGGTTTCGTTCTAGATTCCTGGGACAAAGTGATGGCTAGAACAGCTCTTTTTCACACACCTGAAATTACTTGGGATAACTGATCTATCTTTTCCAATTATGTTCCATAGACTTTATCTAAAAACATATATGGCTTAATTTGGGATTGACTTAAGGTGGCTGTACATTATTTTGCAGGGGACACTCTCCTCTCCTGACCAGATTTCTAACTGCAATGTTAGCTGGATCTAGGAGAGCTTCTACTTTCCTACAGCTCTGCTCTAATGTTTATGGCATGGTGAAGGATGCTTAGGATTAGTTTACTGCACTACGTCACCGCCTCCACAAGTCTGATCGTGTAAGGGGACAGGTCTAGGAAGGCATTTATAACTTTGCAAGTTTGGTTAATTGGCCAAAAAAGGCTGGGAGAGGTTTCTAATCATGTCTGATTAGATAAATATTTCTGTATTTTAATTCTGTATTACAAAATTCTTTTGTTGAATATATTTCTTAGTGTTTGTATCTGATGAGTAAAACTTTGACAAGTTTGTGGTGCTTGTCATTTTCATTCACAGAGAAGTTTTCTAAAGAAGAAGTTAGTTTCTCTGAGGCAGTTATATTTATCAGACCTGAGATTTTCAAAATGTCCTAGAAGTAATTCCAAGGTTTTGTCAGGTGCATTTTCTTCTGGGAAGAAAAATAAATTGGGCATTTCTAGTCTGCTAAAAACTGCATGAAGTATCCAGTTACAGAGTGGGTTTTTTTCCCCTGCTCTCAAATGTGGCATCACTTACCGTAATTAAATGAGCTAATAATGATTGTGGTTTATCTTTTTTGATTAAAACAGAACTCTGGAAGTAGAACAGAGCACGTAGCTTTGGGAAATCAAGTGGATTTATTTAACTGTGTGTTAGACATTTCATTTGCGTTCTGGATTTAAAATATAATTGTGTAGCCCTGTGGACACAGGCCAGCCACACTTATTATTTTTAATTTCCAGCACTGAATAAGGACTTAGAGTTTGCATTCTTTAATCTTGCTTTACCTTGTTAAAGATATCAAGAAACAGAATAGTATTTCCATACCCTAGAACCTAAATCCAGTTGAATACTCTATTTTATTTTTAAGCAGACCAGAAATTAGCTCTTTGAAATAGAAGTATAGAATAACCTGAGTTGGAATGGACCCACAAGGATCATCAGAGTTCAACTCCTGGCCCTGCACAGGACACCCAAAGAAGCACACCATGGGCCTGAGAGCATTGACCAAATCCGTTCAATTGTCAGTCTAGGTGCTGTGACCACTTCCATGGGGAGCCTGTTCCAGTGCCCAGCCACTCTCTGGTGTCCAACCTAAATATCCCCTGACACACCTTCAGGCCATCCCCTCAGATCCTGTCACTGGTCACCACAGAGATGAGATCCGTGTCTGTCCCTCCTCTTCCCCTCGGGGGGAAGCTGTTGACTTCACTGAGGTCTCCCCTCAGTCTCCTCCAGGCTGAACTGACCAAGTGACCTCATCCACTCCTCATATGGCTTCACCTCCAGACCTTTCACCAGAGAGAAACTCCACTTTCAGAAATCTAAAATACATTTGCAGAGAGCTGGGCAGGCAGACTCAAGCCTGATCTGCTGGTGTTTCAAATCACCCAAATACATCCTCGCTGATCCAAACACCATTCCGACCAGAGCTACACTGCACTGCCTGCAGGCTGGCCTGGCCTCACCATGAATATATATACCTATAAGTTTTGTATCTTCAAGGTATACAGTTCATTGCAGTTTAATAAAACCAACCAAACAAAATGCCCGTGCACCTCACTTACAAACACAACAATGTAAATTTCAATACATTTAGTTCATTAGATGGTTTAGTACATTAGATGGTTATTTACCATCATTTTGACTTTGACATGTTAAACTCTTAAGCTGTTTTTTAACTTGAAGACTAGAATATATCGTTGGGATATACGTGAAGAAATGGTATTTCTGATTTAGGAGAGGACACTCCTGTGAGTGCTTTTGTATGAAATAGGAATAGCATTAAGAAATAAGTATTCTCAGCTTTAGTGGTTTATAATTTGGTGGAATTAACAGAATTTATGTGATAGCAAAAAAAGAATGTCTTTAAAGAGGAGAGTTGTACAGAATTCTGAAAATAATGACAAAAATTTTTTAAATTGTGATGTATCAGGTAGGCACCAGTGCAATTGAGAGAGGCATCTTTATAAAAATTTAGGTTTTTATGAATCTGGAAGTATTGCTGTTGAGAGCACTAAGCTTTTTTTAAATTCTCTGTAGACAAAATATTTTTCATTGTTATGCAATTGTGTAAATTGGAACATATAATTGGAAGACTAAGATTCAAGATGCTAACACAAAGTACACCTAAAAGGGAATTTAATTTTGGCTATTTAATGAACATGTCACAAGCAAGTTAGCGAAATGGTCTTATCTGTTAGTAGGGATGGAAATGGGAAGAAGCGAAGTGGTCACTGGAGTAACTCTGTCGGTAACAGGGCAGAACTCCAGTGAGGAACACTGTAAGAAAGGAGGTGTACAAATGACAGATGATCAAGCTAAGAGTGAAAGACTTTAAAGCTTCCAAATTATTTTCCACATTTAATTGAAAACTGTCTTGAATACCTAGGTTTCAGTTCCTTTTCTAACAAGCTGAAAAAAGCTGTGTTCTTTTTGGGATGGTGCCATAACAGAAGAGCATAGTTGTTATTTATTTTTAAAATTATTTGAAAAACTGAAACAAATAACTATAGGAATTAACATTTTAGGCACTTACTTTATTGCTGTGGCTGTAAACAAAAAAGACTGTTAAAGAATGAATCATCTCAGTCCATTGAACAATGTTATCCCAATTACACTAACTTTGAGACAGGCTTGGGACATATTCAGATCTAAGTAGCGTTTAACTTTGTCTTTATAACAGCAATTACATTTGGGATCATTACATCTCAAAACAAGCAATTTACTATTGAAGTTAGTCTCTGTTAGGGTAAATTAAGTGTGTTTTTAATTATATAAAATATGTCCTTTGTGGTCATTGGTGTAATGGGCAGAACAATAATTAGTTCAAAAGTTAATGCCACTGTGCTAAAACTACTCTGAAGAATGTTTATGCCTTTATGACCTGGAGGAAACAAAGCTGTTCCAATGGTGGTTCTGCCTGTTTCAGTGGAGTTTAAATTCTATTTATGTGTGCTGGAAAGTTTGCCAGCTGCTAGTCTGAAACATAAACCAGGTACCTAAACAAGGGCACCCGGCAGGACTGTGAATGAGTTCAGTGCCTCGTGGTGCACAAGAATGTAAAGTATTTGGGTCACTTTGGGGCACTGTACCTATAGCCATAGAGGGAACAAGAGGTGGACACGCAGTATTTTTCTTGTCTTCTCTTTTATTGCTGTAGAATGAACAGAATTTTGGAAGTTAACTTTAAGATTACTTGCAGAGTGAAGGAAAAACTGCGCTTGTATGACTGGGAATGTTACTGTTCATACAAAATACAGATTGTTTGTTTTAAGTTGGGGGGTGGGGGGTTTAATTGCTTTCAAATGGCAGAGATGCATACACCAGCAAATTGCAAGTAGGATTTAAGCTTGCTGTTTTATTTGCAATTCATTTGTGATACACTTGACTTTCAGTTTCACAAAATAATTCACATTTGTAAATATTTTCATCTATTTTCACCTCTTTGGCTTTCCTGTGGAATAGAACTGTGCATTAAACAAAGCTAAAACTGCAGATAATGAAGCCAGGGCACTTTGTTCTTCATTTTCAAATGAAGATTTCATTTTCAAATCAAATTCTTGTATTTGATAAGGTTTCTTTAAAAAAAGAAATAGTGCTTCTTTGAACGTGAAGCATACCTTTAACGTTGTCCTGTCCTGTTCTGGTTTCCTTGTATTTACTGGGAAGTTTGTAAATTCTACCCTTTATTTCATAAACAGCTGCTGATACCATCATCCCTGCTATCTGAGGCTTACTAGGTTTGCATAGTGGCCCTAATAGACTGTTCAGATCAAAGTGTAGCTTGTTCTGTTAAAAAAGCAAACATTTTAAGCCTTTATCAGCAGAGCCTTCTAAAGCTGCCTTACTGGTGAAAATCAGCAATGTAAGTTAATGTCCAGGAGACTGTGGGCCTTCTTCTACAAGAACTTCAACATACAAAGCACTGAGAGAAAATATTGAGGTATAATAATACAAAAACAAAATCCACTTTTGCTTTGAAAAGTTCATGAAGCATTTCATGTAGCATGTAATTAAAAAGAAATAAAGTTAATCTAAACTTTGTCTTCTTTCCAACATTTCCTTTGTAATTAGACCTGCTGAAGATTTTCCGTCAGGGCTTTTTCACTGAGCTGTGTGTTTTCTGCAAAGTCAACATTTTCCACTGGAAATGGCTGGGATTTGCCTACAACTGTTCAGGTTTTGTATCTGAAGAACTCAAATACAAATTTCAGGTCTGTTAAGATCTGAGCTACGTTTGGGCTGCTACTGTATCCTAGGCACTTAAGGGACTTTTTGGCCCTGTCGTGTTAGAGACCTGTCTTTCCAGATGTATCAATCTTTTCTACTTTGGCACAGGTTCTGGGAGACTGTTCTCCTCTTCATGAAATATTTATGGTTATAAATGGTAACACAAACTACATTGTCTGTTTAGGGAGTGTAATTTCTCATGATCTTTAACTATTTATTCATCAGTGGTCTGCGAGATGTGTTGGTAGGGCTGGTTGTAGGAATTGTGCTCATATATGAAGAGATTTTGCTATACAAACACTTCAGATTTATTAATATGGTGAACTGGAATACAATGAACTTCATATGTCAACTGAAAAGTTACCTACGTAATCCTTACTTGCAAAATCAGATGCCATTAATTTGTAAACCTACAAGAATGTGCTTGATTTTTGATGGTGTGCTGTGAAGTATCAGCAAGGAGATAGAAATACTTATTTTTCCCTCTGAGTAATAGATGCAAATGACTGCAACAGTCAGCAAGGACCACAGCATTGATGGTTTGATGTCACTGGTTGATGGATAAATATCCCATAGATGTTCTGAGCATACCAGACATGAAGCTGGGGTAGAGGGGACAGTGCTGGGAGACTTTTCTTGGCAAATGACTGAAATCCTTCTGCCCAGTGTTTCGTGTCTTTAAACTATTTGCCACTTTGGGAAGGTATCCATCACATTTTTGGCAACCAGTTGGAGGAAAAGTATATTTTATTTGTAACTCTTTTCAGCTTTAGACCTTGACTTCCGATTTCTGCTTGCACCCATAATTTAAAAAAAAAATTATAAAGAAAACTCCTCTGGGTAAGGAGAGCTGGGAAAACATGTTGCTGTCTTTATTTTTGGAATGTTCACGTTACTTACATGGAGTAAGTAAAACAAAAATGTAACGGCAAAATATTCCTTTTAAAAACAGCAAGAAAAGCCTTGATTTTTCACATCTGTCAGGCAAAGAAAATCAGAAACCAGTTGTGGCACACTCTTATTGTTACAGGAACTGACATGTAACAATATACAACATATTAGAAGCATTGAGACAAAATGATAGAAATGAGGTGAATGAATATACTGCATGAGTATATTTAAGTAACAGCCATCATGTTACTCTGGAAATGCTCTCAGGTCCATCTGGTGATAACTCGGCTCATGTCCAGTGCAGAGTTTGTCTGTCGATCTTAGATGTATGGATATGAGAATGCTCACTAGCAGCCAACATATAATAAACAAAGTGATAGATAACATAAACAAAAGTGAAGCCAAGCAGGTTGGCAGCAGAAAATATAAAATCTGAAAACTAAATCAAAGGAATTCTTTGGTTATATATACAAACTTTCCAGCATGAGGGAACCAACTCTCACCCACCTAAGAATGTTGAATTGCACACATCTAACTACAGCGTTCAGATACAGAACATAAAAGTTGGCAACATCGCTAAAGCCCGTAATTTAGGAGGAGGAAAAAGTCACAACAGATAAAATCACGTCCCTTTCAAGTAGTAATTCCATTCATCTACTGAAAATGAACTAGTGAAACAGAGAAACTGCACAATATAAAGCAAGTAGTCCCTTTTTTTAGATGTCATCTTTTTATGCTGTTTTTTCCTTCAGTGCTGTTTTTCTTCTGCGTTTGTTGGACCATATTGTGTTTGGACTCTCCGTTCAACAGTCTCCTCTTTTCTATTTCATTTTTATTTAGGTTCCCACGTAGTATGAGTACTCCGTAGCTGAATTTAAGACCTCCTTATCATAGATCAATATATGTTGTTATTTTCTGGAGGAATTAGTTTTATTCAGATTCTTCTAACCTTTTGGATCAATAGATTTTTTTATTTTGAGGACTTCAGACATTATGCCAATGTCAAATAAAGGCTGGGTCATTCCTAGAGACACTTTTTTAGAAAAGGCAACTGCATCCTCAGCTTTTACTTTCTTTATATTTTCATATGATTTCTTTGGGGTGTCTTTGGATGGTTTTAAACCAAGAAAAGGTACATGCTAGCACTGTAGATACTTAATATTCTTGGGAAGCTGCCATGTTTTCTAAAAAGAAATCGATTAAGGATTGCCAAGATATTGAAAAGTGCTGCTGTCTCGGGATTTTCCACTCTGAAAACCATCTATTTGTACTCTTGGAAGTTACTTAAACAGGGCTTAGAGCTTCAAGGACGCTTTAGCTACATGAATCATGTTGCGAATATAAAACAGACTGTTCAAATTCTTCTCTATTGATTTAAAATCAGAGTTTTTTTCGCTGTTCTCCACAACTGAGGGAAAACATAGGGCTGTCATCTGGAAGGGTATTAACACCTTTACCAGATGACACGGATGGACGGAGTGCGTGTTTCTGTGAACACTGAGAACAGTTTGACTTGGGAAGCATCTCCAGGGGCTGTGAGCATTGAGCCAGAGGAAGCGGGGGTCTGAAGATGCAGAAAGTTCATTTTCTGTTGACTGTTGCCGTCTGGCTACCAGCTGCAGGTAAACCCATCAGTTCAGACTGGTGAGTCTGAAATCAAGAAATAGCATTTTCAGGCAAGGAAATTACCCTTTTGTGAAAGGAAGTTCACATAGTCACGAATTAAGTCCATCGTAGTAAAGAGGAGAAAGTAATATATACTGAATATCAATCCAGCGGAGATGTTGCTGTGCTAAGATCATTAGTCTATGGTAGATATTAAGAACTCAAAACCACATATATACACAGTATGTGTTATTATTTTGAGCCACTGCTGTGACCCACCTGTGTCGAAGATTGGAAGAGAAAGGGATTTAATTGCCAGCTGGACAAGCTTAAACTAGAGGGCAGCTCTAGTTT
Source organism: Leptocoma aspasia (assembly GCA_013399835.1). Classification (NCBI taxonomy): domain Eukaryota; kingdom Metazoa; phylum Chordata; class Aves; order Passeriformes; family Nectariniidae; genus Leptocoma; species Leptocoma aspasia. Next base: position 1,290,428 of record VXAX01003791.1, read on the forward strand.
AAGTACAGATGCAAGCATGCAGGTGCACTTGCAAGCATGGAATGTTATTTTCTGTTTTGTACGTATGTAACTGCTGTCTTCTCATACAATGTATAATTTCTGCATATTTTATAAATTATATATAGGAAAATATATAATTTGGAGGATGGAAGGAAGTAAATCAGGCCAGATTTTTTATCTCTTACTTAGTACACCCACTGATTTCCTGACTACGAACCTAAAATTATGCTTAAGTTAAAGGACCTTATTTAATTTTTCTTACTGTCCCTCTCAAAGGCTTTTGCTTATGTTGATTGAATAGTGGGAGTGTTCCTCAGTGGCAAAAGCAAACTGATTTAACTGGAAGTTAACTGATTTCTTTAACATTATGTATTCTATATATTTAACTTGGGAATTTTGTACAGAACAGAAAATCCCAGATTTCTCTTGGAAAGTGATTAGATTAGTGCAGCATTGGAAAGTATAATACACTTCTCTGCTTGATACGTGGTTACTGTAGCTTGTAAAAAATATTTTTTTGCTCTTACTGTAGCCGTCCTCTGGCCACTTCAGCAGCACAACTGAGTTTCTCCTGCCTGTAGTTTTATTGCTTGCTTCTGCTCCTGGATTATACTTCATGCTTTAGCCAAGATGGAGAGTTCAGTTAGTGTGATTGTTCTTACCTGCTGATTCAGATGCCTGTTCTCACCTGCCTTTTTGTTCCCTTGTTAACCCTTTTCTTGCATCAGGGTTAGAGTTGCACATAGTCCCTTAGCAGGCAGAATTGGTGGTGAAGAGATTGTCATGTGCTGTTGATTTCTGATGCCTGCTTTACCACACAGTGGCTAGAGTCTGTATGCCATCACCAGAGTGCTTCAGCTTTCTGCTGGTTTGTTCTACTGTTTTGTATATTCTTTCACGTTTGACTTTTATGACTTCTCTGCTTCCCCTTCCATTCTGATGTTCTTGATGGGCTTTCCTTCAGTGGTTCAGTCTTCTCCCAGCTCTTTCAGCTTTTCTTCTTTGCTATCTGTTGCTGGATGATGTTATTCACATTATTCTAATTTTATGCAAGTTACTCATAAATTAATCTTGCTAATCTTGAATAATTTTCTACACCACCATTTTCATCCTTTTTTGTTTCTTCTGTAACTTTATCTCAAAGGAAAGCATAATATGGCTAGAGCTCTCTGGAGGACGAGCTCTGCCAGGTGAGTTCAGCGGCACATTGCTGTGGTTGCTGATGAAGTTACTTTTCTCCTCAAGTGAAACTTTCCTGTGCCAGCCTCAGTGGCAGTTACTGGCACCATGGCAAAGCAAAGAGGTGGAAAAATATCTGTCTCACCTGATGGAGTTCAAGCTGAACTGCCAGAGAAGGTGGCTGGTGCTAATGATCCAAGCTGTGCACTGGGACAGCACAGTCATGGGCCATTTTGTTCCATTTTGCTGACTGTGCTGCCAGGGCAGTAATGTGCTCCCCAGGCGGGGTCACCAGCCGCTGGGTTGGCAGTGTCGCACTCTTGTTGCAGCTGTTGGCTCTCCTAAAGGTTGGTTTGAGTCGCTACAAAGTTTCTGTTGATGACTGTTCACTATTTAAGTTTCTAATAATGTTTTTTTCCAAGTACTTTTAAGAAAGAGGCTGCTTTTGTTTCTTCGCCCATTCTGTTTCGCTTTTTTCTTCACCCATTCTGTTTTGCTTCTTTAACTTACCATTTTCTAAAATGGTTTTCTAGACTATTGAACACAAAGCATCTATGAAAAATAAAGCTTAGATGGAGACTTTTTTTAATAATGAGAATTAAAAAACATAAGGAACTGTGTTCATTAATCAGGGACTACTGGTGTATTTTTACAGATCTCAAAACATAAAGAGAAGCAAAAAAAAAGAAATTTATCATTGTTTTACAAGAGCAAAAATGTAATTAGTCTAGCTAAGTGATACACATTTTTCAAAGTGTAGAACTGTTTTCATTAATAACATTCTCAATTTAAATAAACATTTAAAGTTTCAGAACAGTTTAAGAAAAAGAACTTACAACATTTCCAATGTCAGATTTTCTTCATGTAAGTTGATAGTGTAAAATTTCAATTTATAAACTGTGAAATGATCAGTGATAGTTTTAATATGAAAAATACAGCACTAGTTATTAGATATTTCAGTGGTCCGATGAAAGTATTCATTTCCAGCTAGATCATGTCTAAGAATTTAGCTGAACATCAATATTTATATTTAGGTAGTGCAGGAGTTTGAATCATACCTTCTTTCAAGTTCTAAATATGGACCATGTTTACATTAGTGAATCATAAGCATAGAACTTAGAGCTGAAATAAAATCTTTTTCTCCAGAGGTGCTTAAATATACATGACCCAAATCTCGGATCCTATGTACATAGTTTTGAAGAGTTGTGTATTTAAAAACAAAATCAAAGCATTAAAAAAAAAATTGGTATACACTTCTTGCAGTTTCTTGTGAGAGTTAAAAAATTAGTATAATGGAAATGAATCAGTTCTACACTTCTTATATACGAAAAGAGAACATTGGTATCTTCACATTGCCTTGTGCATTTGCTGTACAATTATTCTGGGTAAATCGTGTTCATCTTGAGATTCAAGTTTTATTTCTTGGCACTTCCAATTTGTTTATTTTTAAATAAAGTCCCAACCTTCTTTATACACATCTAGTCTGATACATCGTTTTTTAGACTATATGAATTGAATGGTACAAAGATTCTACTGAAGATCTGTGCATACAGCAGTTTATTCTTGTGTTCAAAAGATACAGAAGTGCTCTGGAGGACAGACTGATAACTTACAGTTGGACACATTAAGCAAAATCAAAATGGCTTTTTAAGTTTTCTTTACAAATTAGTTATTGCCCAAAATCTGTGCTGATGACTATTTCAGAGCAACTACAGTAGACAGAGAGTAATGTGTTAAAAGAAGCGGCGATAGAAGACAAGAAGGGAAGAAATCTTAGCATGTTCACTGTACATCATAAACAAGTTTGTGATGACAGAGGCTCTTCTGAAAGCTTGACTGAGAAAAGACACATTGTTTCTGGCATTCCTGCTCTTATCTGAAATATGTATCTTTGCACTAAAAGATAAAGAAGTGCTGGAGTTCGAGGAAAAGATTTTACATGGCAAACTGTAGTACATTGTGGTTTAATATATTTTTTGGGAGAAGAAAGGAATGGGTTGATAAGTTCTAGATGTTGTGAAGTTGAAGTGAAGAAAATCATCATAAATACCAGGCATTGATTGGTACTGGTTTGTTGCATGAGCCTGATCTGGCAATCAGAGCAGGGAAGTGTCTTATTAACAGTGGTGGCATAATTCAGTGTAGAAGTGGACACAATTGGTTTTGCAAGTTTCATTGTTCTTTTGAACATGTTTTGAGTGTCTGCCTTTTACTCTGGAAATTGTGCTTTATATTATTTTCATCTGTTTTCTCTGTCTGCCTGATTGTTTTTGAACTGCAATATAGAACCTCATTAAATTGATCTAGTCCATGAATGTGCCCTAGCTTTATGTGGAAAAATGTAATTGCAGGAGACTAGTTTTAGGAGTCTTAACTGTAAGTAAGCCTGAAGTAAAAGCAAACACTACTTTTGTTTTAGTGTATCTTTGATATTTCACATGCATCTTAGAGGACTGCATGTGATTGCATGGCTTTTACATATGTAATACATCACGATAAACATTTCCAGGAGGATCCATAATTGCTAGCCTGAGGTTTTTAGCTCAGATCTAAAGTAAAACTGATCGTTCGTTGGAGAGAGATGGTAATTTTTGATTATTGATGGTAATTTTTGGTAAGTAGTATAAATTCATAATTCTGTATTGGGAAGAAAGCCAGAAATAATTAGTGTATTGAAGTGTTTTTATTAAATTGTACAGTGTGCCTAAAGACTAGTAAAACAATAGTAATTTATCACAAAGTGGGCATGATCTTCCTGTGTGTTTGTTTTGTTGAAGCCCTAAATTTAAATTTATGCTTCAGAATTTGAAGATTACCATATGCTTTTTGCCTTCAGCTTTTGACATGGTAGCTTGTAGCATTGCCTGGAAATTGTTTTTTGTTGTTAAAAGTTTCCTCCATTCAGAAAAAGAAAAACCCTTGAACAGCACATTGGAAGTGTCATGCTTTTTAAAAACAGTTGTATTATCCTTGAGAACATAGAGTTTCTGGTCATTCGTGTACTGAGGCAAATACTGGCCACCAATTACTAAGTAGCAAGGAAACTGGCATCAGAGAAATGTCGCCATTTTCTGTCCTTTATTAAGAAAGGCTGTTAAATAGTCACATATTGAGAGGAAACTACTTGAAAACAGAAGCAACAAAGCAGTAGATAGGGTTATACATATGGCTGTTGCTGTTATTTGTGGTACAATGTACAGTTTTCACTACAAAAGCTAAATCATTACTTAACATTTTTCACCAGTGTACAGGGTATTACAAATTATGAAGACTTTTCAAAATAGAAAAGAACTTCAGAATTCTAGAAAAAAACCTGTGAATTTTGTGTTATCGCCGAGATTTTTGTTGAGCCTTAGGAGAGTGAGCTTTCTAATTTCCTTTGCCTTTCAAGATTCTTATTTCCTGAAAGGAAAATTCATAAATTATTTTATTTCTAAGATGGAACCTTTTGTCAATCTTCGTTAGGCTTTTCTTTGAAAAATATATTTTTCAAGCTATGCATGAACCAGAGAAGCAATAGAGAAGGAAAAGAGGCAAGAAAGACTGCAACAGGTGGTTGATAAGCACCTGCCTAAACCAAATTGCTTCAGTAGTATGTTCCTCAATCTCAGTTATGAATTCCATAATAAATTAAAATTCCTAAGATAATTTGAGGCTCTCATGAAAGGAATCCAGTTACCAGGTAAGCTTTCAGAGGTCCTGTAAAGGGAATCATTGGGCAACAGCTTCATGTTATACATCTTGTGCTTGAACAGAAGTCTTGGAAAGTGCTTATTTTGTTTATTTGTTTCATAGGACTGCCTACTGTATCAAATACACTTTTTACTTATTGCAAGTATAATTATTTACTTACTTTTGGAGACTAAGGTTTTCTCCTGTTCACAGCTCTTGTAATTTCAAGCTAGCATGCAAAGCATGTGGTGGTTTTGTGTGTATGAAGACACAGTTCTCCATCCACAGTTTACGAGTTGCATACATTATATATGTAGAAACATATTCTTCATGGATTTGTTTCATCAGTTTGAAATGAAGTAAAATTGTATACAAGAATTATATTCAATCTACTTGCATCACAGTAGTAAAGTCAGGGTATGAATAATATCCTCTGCTTTCCCTTCCCTAAACTTTTCAGATGCCAAATAATAATATCCTGACTATTAATGTTTCCAGGCTTTGCTGTCTGTACATGATACTGTTGCTCAGAAGAACTATGACCCTGTCTTGCCCCCCATGCCTGATGATATTGATGAAGAAGAAGATTCAGTTAAAATAATTAGGCTTGTGAAAAACCGGGAACCATTGGTAGGTAACCCTGGTTTTTGGTTTGGGGTTTTGTGTGTGCGTGCAGGGGGGGCAGTGCTCAGATTATAAATGTGAATGGGTGATATTAACTTGAAACGTGGATAGACATCATTATTCATAACATTAAGTAATACACTTGTGACTTCCATTCACAGTCATTATTAGTAAAGCATATGAAATGAATAATCATCATCAATGAATGATCATCATGGTGTTTAAGCATTATATATGTGGGCCAGTCTGAGCATTTAGATCAAATATGTATTTGTCTTTTATCTTGAATTCAAATCATGAACTTACTTTAAAATGTGAGGCAGAGAATGAATCCCCAAAGAAATCTTGACCTGTATTGTGAACTGTGCCTTTTAGGATTCATGTAAAAAACATGACTTTTTGATACACTGAAAAGAAAGCATGAAAACATATTTTAAAATACTTGAATTGAAATCTGGGCAAATTTAAAATGTCTGTTGTTGTACTTTGCATTATGAATACTAGAAAGTTAATATCTTCATGGGGATATCTGGAAAAATGAAAGGACTAAACCTAGGTTGTATTACAAGAATATTAAAATGCTTTACTGATTTGGTTATTTTTATTTGCTGTAGAGTGGGAGTCATCTTGTATAAAATTTAACTATGTTCTTTTTTTCCTGCAAACCAGTAAGAGGTTTGTTTTATGTTATACTGAATATTTGTTTTAATGGACAGAAATCCTGGAGAAATACCTGCAACCTTACTTTGAAAAAGTCATCGTTCTGTACTTGAGACGACAATGCTGCTTCTGTTGGACAAACAGGGGTAGTTTGTCCCACAGTAGATATCTTACTACCACTCTAATTCTTGATGGATTTCTGGCATCAATAAACAAGAAATTAGTGTTCTTATTGACTGACTGTAGGTGCCCATGGGCTTAATTACAAGTTTGACGATAAGGAAAATTCTTACTTTGTTTTAACATACTAAATATTTTTTCCTCAAATATTTGACTAGCAGCTTTAGCTTTTTGTATTTTTTTTATCAAAGACATTATTAGAGAAAGAAAACAAGCTTGCTTTAGGATTTAGTATCAGAAAGATTATTCCTTCTGAAAGGTATGTGGAGATTTGAACATACGGTATGAAATGAACTCTAATTGAGGAGCCTATTTTTAGTGTTAATTATAACACCTTTTTTTTGATTTGTCAGAAAGAGCTTAATCTTAACTTAGATAGTTTCATATTACAAACATGATTTGTTACTAAGACACAGGAGTTCAATACCATAAGTTCATAGTATCGCAAAGTGGATTGGATAATAGTGACTTGTAAAACATAACTCAGATATCTTCTGAAAACTTCCATGAAATATATACATTGTATATTGGCTTTTTAGATTTTAAACTCTCATAAAGAAACCGCTTGCTTAAGCCAGAGGTTATCCTTGGACTGTTCCTCAAATTCCACTCTTGCCTCCTCATTCTGGTGGGACACTGAGCTCTTCCAGATACCTGTGTGTCTATTAAAGCCCAGCCTGCAGCTCGGCCCCACACAGGCACTCACTCATTTTCCCCAGTGGGATGGGGGAGAGAATAGGAAGGATGAACATGAGAAAACTTGTGGGTTGAAACAGACAGTTCAATAGGTAAAGCAAAAGCTGCATGTGCAAGCAAAGTGAAATAAGGAATTCATTCACCACTTCCCCTGGGCAGGCATGTGTTCAGCTGTCCCCGGGACAGCAGGGCTCCATCACTTGTAATTGTTTCTTGGGAAGACTTAACACCATCACTCCACACATCCCCCCCTTTCCTTTTTCTTCCCCCTGTTTTCTTGCTGAGCATGACAGCACATGGTGTAGGATATCCCTCTGTTCAGGTGGAGTTCATTGTCCCAGTTATGTCCTCTCCCAGCTCCTGGTGCATCCCCAGCCTTCTCACTTATGGGGTGATGAGCAGAAAAGCCTTGACAGTGTGTAAGAACTGCTCAGCAATAGTTAAATTATCCATGTGTTATCAACACTGTTTTCATCACAAATCCAAAACAAAGCACCATAGGAGCTACCATGAAGGAAATTACCCCTGTCGCAGCCAAAACCTGTATGCTGTCTTAAATCCACACTTGTGGATTTAAGTTAACAACACTGTTGGTGTTAACAACTCTTGTGTTACAGAGGTAACAGAGAAGGGGTTGTAGATATTTTACTAGACATGACAGCAGCCATGGAAAATATAAAACATGTGAGCAAACTAATTTCTTTAGTTTAAGACAGCTTTGTTTATTTACCAATGTGAAAACAGCCTTACAATGGAATCTGTTGTAGACTTTCTATTAGGAAGAGGCAAAGGCTGGGAGCTAATTGCAGCATACAAGTACTTGAGAGTGGGGTGCTTACAAGGACAATAAAAAACTCCTCAGCAGTGAAAGATGCTAAAACACAGGGCTGTGGTCACAAGGGACAACGCTGGGAGGTTTAGACTAAGAATTAACAGAAGTAGTCCATTAGTTGGCAAGTCCAGCACTGGAGCAGACTAATTGGATATGGAATCTCCAACATTTCTAAGGTTTTACTTTATCTGTGTAGGAAAACTGTATTTGTAGTCTTTCGAGATCCTGAGCCTATCTTGATGTTTTATTTTTGTTAGAGAAGAACTTTTGGTGAGTCCTGTTACTTGTTCTCCAAGAAGAGTTCAAAGAATATAGTGTCTTCCTCCTCTTCCATAATGCACTGTCAATCCGTTTTAACATCGTTCATGCTCATGTCAAACATTAATTTCTTTGTGTCAGATTTATAGTGACTTATTATGACACCATCACCACAATACATAACAAACATATTATTTTTGTCTTTGTCTTCTCTAGATTTTTTTCCCCCTTAGGTGGGGGTGAGAAGAAACATGGATAGTTATTCAGATAAGGTCTTACCAAAATACAGCATGGCAGAATAACTGAAGACAGGCTTATACTATGTATATTAGATCTTCTGTGTTTATGCTTCCCAAAGTTATTTTACTAAAAGAAGATACACCATGATCTATGTTTACTAAACTAATTATTATTTACTATTTATTTCCATGTATGTTTAATGTCTTTTCCTTCAGAGCTTGCTCTGAAGTCTTGAATACTCTTAGTAGAGATAAAAGAGTCTCTATTTGTTCTGGTGATCGATTCATTCTTCGCCAACAAAAAGTCTGACTTCAACTTGCAACATTATATCAGGATTCTACTTTTAGAAGCAACTGAGCTTGAGATTGGAGGTACTATACAATATATTTACTGGGATAGAGATTGTCTCATTTCTTGACTTGAAGATACTGAGCTCTTTGAACTTTTCTACCACTCCAGACACAGGCTCATATTCTATTTGTACCCAAGCAGTAGAGATTGTTTTCCTGCAAAGCCACGAGCTTTACGTCTGTTGCAAACCCTGGACATTCTGAATTGCATTTCCTTTGGATGACTTTCAGCAGTACTCACTGTGAAGCAATTAGGCACTCTCTTAACTTCTTTGGAATATACCTAGTGACCATTTTTATATAAAACTGCACCACATTTCCTCTCATGCTCCTGTTCGTGCTTTTCTCTCAGTTAAGCACCTCACCAATGTTCTTAGCCGGGGTTAATCATATATTGATGAAGCCTGGGTTCCCAGGAGTAATAATTTCAAAAGAGAGAGAAACACATGGTTTGTAGGAGGGCCTTCTGTTTGCCAGATTTCATCAATTCAGAAGTCAGTGCTGAACTTTCCCCCAGTTTTTTGAGAGAGGTGTTTTAAACTTTTTGTTAATCCTTCCACAGTATTGGGTTCGGGGTTTTTTTAATGCTCTGTTAGTGCAGTTCCAGCAGTGTCTGCCTCAAGCAAGGTGAAATTGTGTTAGGATGTTTTGTTTTAAAAAAGATATTTGGAACGTCTCCGAACCTTACATAAATAGAAGTAGAAACATCTCTTTTCAGAGACAATCCAAAATTCACCTGTCTGTGACTGGGCTTTTTATCAGAGAGCTTGGAGAGTTTTTGCTTATGCCTACCTCTCCAAGACCTTTTCAGCCACAGCCCTGTTCCTAGTTAGCATTCCTGATATCTGAGATGAAGAACCACACTACCAGGGGTTCAGCACCTGGTCCCTACTACTTTCAGCTTCCAAATGTAATACTCCAGGTGGTTACAGCTGTTACTCTGAATAGGATGTTTCTTCACATTAAGATGGTTGCGTCTTTGTCACAAAAATTCATTTCACACAGATGTGGTCATTTGAAAACTAACCTCTATGCTGTGCCATGTCTATAGTCAAGAGAAAAATAGGCATCTCCAGAGAATGACCCATGCCATCTGCTTAAGATTCTTGACTTAATGACAGGACAATTCAGTCTCCAGAGCTACAGAAGTAGCCTGGACACCTAAATTGAACTATGTACCTGATTTCCACAGCTGAACTTGGTTGAAATTAATTTTGCAACAGCTTTCACTTACCTCACACTCTTAGTTCCTGTAGCTCAGTTCACAGTAGTGGATGAACCTAGCTGTTTTTTTGGTGGGATTCATTTGGTTGTAGGGTTAGCTTTAGTCCACATAGTCTACATATAAGTTGACATTAAATTTTAAATAACTCCTCACTGTAAGGTAGGTAACTGATACTTGTATTTGCACTTTCAATAGAGAATGAATTAAAATAAGGCTTATTGGAGTATTTATTTGCATTTATCATCTGCATGTGCTTTTGTTTAACAGAGAGGTATGCAACAATATTACTGATGTTTCAAATTCTCTTATTAGTAATTTATTTTACGGGCTAGTTTTTCTTTCTTTAAAAAATAAAGACTTAAAATGTTTATATTCTGGAACCAGCAGATAAATAGATGAACTAATAAAGCTCACATCTGTGAAACCCTGAGCAATGCTTACCCATGAGTGATACCACATTAAAAATGGGGGGGGGGGGG